>ML853480.1:16723-29598 GCA_009831015.1 Picea engelmannii
CAGTAGGTTTGACCAATGTTATTCTCATTCATCATTGACCTGGCCATTTGTTGTACTATTTTGTTTTGCCTCTCAACTACTCCATTTTGTTGTGGAGTTCATGGGATTGTGTATTCTCTTTTGATCCCATGTTTATCACAAAATTTCTTGAAATCACTTGACATAAATTCTCCTCCTATGTATGATCTTACAACCTTTAATCTGTTGCATGTTTGATTCTCAGTTAAAGCCTTAAATATTTTAAATTTCTCAAATGCTTCATCTTTTTCTTTGAGAAAAGAAACCCAAGTGAGTCTGGAGTAATCATCAATGATCAGCATGAAGTAGTTTTCCTTCCCTATGCCTTCCTATCTTGATGGTCCACATAAATCCATATGAACTAATTGGAGTGGTTTCTCTGTTGAAGTAGAGCTCTTGGATGTAAACTGTGTCCTGGTTAGCTTTCCTACTGGGCAGGGTTTACATAGAATCTTGTGGCTTTGATATTCTTGGAAGATCTTTTACTGCCTCAATATTTTTGAGCTTGATTAAGTGGTCAAAGTTTAGATGTCCAAGTCTCCTATGCCATAACCATATTTCATCATGTTTTCTTAGATTACACTCTTCTCTATCTTATTTCAGCACATATACATTATTATCTGTCCTTATGCCTTTAGCCACCACTTGTCCCAAGTTTACAGAATTCATCTTACAATCTTTGGAAGTGAACACCACTTCACATCCTATGTCACACATTTGACTTACACTGAGAAAATATGTTTCAACCCATCTACAAGCAGAACATCTTGGGCTTTTCCTTTACCATTACTCAAACTCACCATCCCTTTACCCTTGATTTTACTGGGTTCATCATTTCCAAAGGTCGCATTTCCTGTTTTGATTTTAATTATAGACAAAAACTTATCCTTGTCTCCAGTCATGTGCTTGGAACATCTATTGTCTATATACCAGGGGTCTTTTTGTTCTTGAATTAAAAGTACTAGACCACATTTTTCACTATCTTTCTTTTTCCAAGTGTTGGCATTTCTGGCTAAGGGTTTTATCCTTGGATCTGCTTTGTAATTATTCAGATGCTAGTTTGCAGATTTGTGCCCGAAGTTATGACATTTATAGCATTCGAGCTCATTGTTCAATAGTTCAAAGTGATTGGTGGAACTTTTTCTACTCATTGGTTGTTTAATTCTATGTTGCAAAGATTTCTTATTTCTTGATCTCCTTAGTTGCGTGTCTCTAAACTTAATTTGACAATATGCAATCTGATGACCAAAATTAGAGCAGTAAAAACAGTGACCATGGAAGAAATTTTGGTACCTGAAGGATGGCCTTATTCTTGGAATTTTTTGCTCCATATTCTGATATCTTTGTTTTTTTTATCAGAGATCATCTTGTCTTTATTAGTTTTTGGTGGCTTAGTACTCACATGGTCTGATTGTCTGCTGACTTGGAACTTGATAATGTTTTCTGGCTCTTTGATTTTTGTTTGTTTGCTACTTGAACCACTTACATAGCCTAAACCAGTCTTCAACAAAGGAGATCTATGTTTGCTCAAAATGTCATTTAGTTCTGCCTAGGCCTTAATGCTTGGAAGATTTTGGAGATATAATTCTTTAAACTTCTCCATCTCTTTCCTAGTTTTTACTACCTCTTCTTCCAAGGCTTCACATCTTGCCTTATTCTCTGATAACTGTTGTTTCAGAATGTCCTATATTTTCTTTGCCTCTTCTAATTCCACTTTTAGCAGGGAAAAGTCTTCATCATGTTTTTTACTGTCTTTCTCGAACTGTATCAACAATTGTTTTTTTCTTTTTCTTCTTAAATCTGAGTCTAGCAATTTCTTCTAGGGCACTGATCAGTTCTCCTTCCAAGTCAACCACAACTTCTTCAACATTTACATCACTTCCTATGATTTTATTATCATAATCCTCTTTGGCCATAAGCATAAAGTCATTAGCCTTATCTTCACAAGAAGAATCACTATATGTGTCTCCTGAAGAGTCATCATTGTTTACACATAAACTTTTATTTTTACCAAATCTCTTGGATTTGTACTTCTCTTCACCTTCAAAGTTCTGGTCCTTCTCCGTGTGTGGACACTTAGATGCAAAGTGACCTATCTTTCCACAGTTACAACATTTGAAGGGCAACTTGCCTTGGTACTTTCCTCATCCTTTCTTTAGTCTTCTCACAAATTTTGCTTCAATTTCATCAAGCTCAGAATCCTCATTCTTATCTGCTTTAAATGATGCTTCTCTAGAGGTGGTTTTATCCTTACTAATCCTCATTTCATAAGTAGTTAGAGTTCCTAGAATTTGATGAATAGACAAAGTCTTAAGATCATTCAGTTCTTCTATTGCGGAAACTTTTGAATTAAATATATTTGGTAGAGATCTTAAAATCTTCTAAACTAAAAATACGTCTTCAATCTTCTCACCAAGACCCTTCATGGCATTCACAAGCTCCTCAACTCTTAAGAAAAATTTATTAACTATTACATCCTCATTCATCTTTAGTTGTTCAAACTGTAATCTATAGGTTTGAAGCTTAGCATCCTTTACCTTCTCATTACCATCATAATTGCTAATGAGTTTGTCCCACATTGCTTTGGCAGATTCTAAGTGCATAACTTTTACAAATTCTTCTTCTACAAGCCCACTCAGAATAGCATTCATAGCCTTAGTGTTGAAGCTGAATTCTAGCTTTTCATCCTTATTAGCTAGTGCAACTGGATTTACATAACCATTCTCTACCACATACCACACATCTGCACCTAAAGCCATTATGTAGGTTCTCATCCTAACCTTCCAGAAGCCAAAGTTTGTTCCATTGAACAGGGGGCCTTATTGGTTGAAGTTCCTTCATGACTTGTCATGTTTAAGCTTACTAATATACCTTTAAATAAAAGGAACCCACTCTGATACCAATTGTTAGACAACTAAGAGGGGGGGGTGAATCAGTTGTTACTGTGCTTAAAACATTATGCCCATTTTAAACTCATTACCAAACACTCAACAATGATCACAATAATTCAGGGAAGTAAGAAATAGAGTATTCAACATCAATCACACACATGAAATACAAAGAGATAGATATTCTTGATGAAACCCATAAAGGGAGAAAACCTCTTCTTCTTGATATGATAAGTAGTCTTTATTTTCTGTACATTATCATTCTTATGATCTCCAACTCCTTTTGAGGCTACCACCTCTATTTTACAAGCAACAACTTGCTGAGAGCACCAATTCTTTGGTTTCTCTAGCACCCACTAGAAGGAAGCACCAACTCCCTGAGTGTTCAAGCACCAACTGGATGGAAGCACCAACTTCCAGTTACACAGGCACCAACCTGTATAACAGAGAACAATATTTCTCCCTTGCACCACCCTACCACCCTGGTTTTTCTGGCTGCAACTAGATGGAAGCTACAACTCCCTGTGTTCAAGCACCCACTTGAAACTCTAAGGACGACAGTCCTCCCTAGCACCACCCTACCACCCTGATTATAAAAACTTTGTTATTGAAACTTATTACAGTGATACAGAGTTTGTCAAAGGGCTTACCAGTC
The DNA here is from genome assembly GCA_009831015.1 of Picea engelmannii. Taxonomy (NCBI): domain Eukaryota; kingdom Viridiplantae; phylum Streptophyta; class Pinopsida; order Pinales; family Pinaceae; genus Picea; species Picea engelmannii. The sequence continues at coordinate 20,285 of ML853480.1, forward strand.
TCATCATTGTTCTTCTATACTGCTCTGCTCTGCCTGCATCAATGTCTTCCTGCTCGCATCTTCTTGAGATTTCTAATCTTATTTTCTATCTCTGCATGTGCACCTCAGTTTTCTCTTCCTCTCTCAGATATGCATTTCCATTCTATATATTTCTTCTGCGCTTTATGCTCTGTGTATTATTTCCATTCTATGCACTATGTCTCTTCTTTGCGTTTCAACTGTTGCACATAAAATGCTTCTACCCGCATGAATATATCTCAACAGAAGAAACCATCTCTTCTATGTTCTGTGTATATTTATCATGCCAATTCCCAGATCATCCACCTAACTCTTCATACTCTCCGATGATCATGTTGAGTCTGTCTTCATCAGTGGTTGTTATCCTAAGATTATTTGGCTTCTCTGGCAGTTGCAGTCTTCGACGCTTTTCCATCTATCAATTGTCTCTATGATGAGTCTTCATTCCACTGACAGTTACCTCGAGACTCTTCATCTCCTCTGGTGATCACCTTGAAGCTCTTCGAATTCTTTGGCAGATATAATCACTTTGTTTCGTCAGTTACAGAGAGTCATTTTGGATTCTTTGGCTTCTAAGCCCCTTCCTTCATGTGACCACCAGCGGTGACCAAACACCTATTCAAAAGCTGCTTCTCGATCTCCCAAACTCTGACGTGGAGCTTAGTGATGTGCTAGCTCCTCCCTCAATATGACCTTGGGTGATGAGCTCATGTGACCATCTGATTGCAGGCACGTCCAAAGGTGGTTTAGAACAAACTGTTTTTTTCCCCGCAATTTACCTCAAGGCTCCACGTGTCCTTTCTCCAAAACCATGGTTTTGATTGCGATCCGCCTTCAACTTTTTAAAGTTCGCGCATATTCAATCCCCGCAATGTGACGGGACCTTCGATCTTACGATCTTGATGGTGCTTCTGAGTGGACGGATCAGATCGGATGGTTTATTTCATGGAAACAAATCAATGGTCAGATTTGATCCTTACACTCATCCTTTCATTGTTCAATCTAACGGCTAGGACTTAATCAAACATTGAGATGGACGATTGTCGGAAATTCTCCCTTCGGAACTTTGGGATTTCAACTTTTCAAACTTACACTATCCTTCCACTGTACTATGATCAACGGTTGAGAATACACCCAAAGTGATATTTCATATCGAATGACTCGTGTCCTTGCTGAGGTGGTCTACAGATGTGGGTGAGACGTGTAGGAAGTGTCGTGGAGTGTGGAGGCAGAGCGCGGTAGTGGAGTGTGACATGTAGCGGGTAGTGGAGTGTGACTTCGGAGCGTGGAGGTGGTATGTATGAGTGGTTTGGTGGTTTACTCGTAGGAGGTGTTAGGCAGTAGGTGGTAATGAGTGAGGGGGGTCCGAGTTAACATGAAGGTGACACATATGAGGGTCCCACATGGAAAATACCACCAACTCGGACCCCCCCCCCATAGTTAAAGGAAGAAAGGTCAAGGGGGTTCTATATGCTCTATCGACCATGGATCTTAGTCCCCGATTCTCGGTCGCTGAGATTAGCGCACCCTTTTCCTAACTGATCCTGTCCTTCCACTTTAGAATGATCTAATGGCTAAAATTCACTTCGGATGATCTGATGGTCGAGGATTTATTTTGTCTCTCCAAGTCTCCAGGCTTCAATTATTTCAAACCTCAAACTAACGCTCTGGATCAGACAACCCAGATCCACTTAGGACGATCTGACGCTTGAGATTTACTCTGGATGATCTGACAGCTGAGATCCATTTTGGATGATCGGACAATCGAGATTTACTTCAGCTCTCCATCTCTCTGGGCTTCGGAGATTCTAAATCTCAAATTGAAAAATCTGAAGTGATATTTTTCCTGAGCTTCACCGCCTCGCATCTTTATACCCGAACTAAATTTTTTTCGTCGATCATGATCCTAGATCGATGGCTCGATCTATCTGTGATGTATCTCTTCTATCTTATCATGTCCTTCCACTCGAAAGTGATCTGATAACTGACAGGAATTCGGGTTTGATCCAACGGCTGACGGTTATTCATATAATCAAATTCTCAACCCTTTAGCCCCTCTTATCCTATCCTTCAAATTTAAATGATCCGACGGTTGACGAGAATTCAGGTTTGATCCGACGGTTGACGAGTAGTCGGATTATCGAGATCTCAAATCCTAGCCCTTGCTTATCCTATCCTTCCACTAATTCAATCCGATGGTTGTTAGGTATTTCTCCTGAACTTATCCTTCTTGCAAATCCACTGGATCTAACGGTTGTTGGTCCTTTGTGCTCAGATCCAATGGATGGGATATGTTCCTCTCTTGCGCACTCGTTCCTCATGTCTGGACTCTGATCTAATGGTCCAAATTCTTAACAGTGTTCGATCCAACGACCACTGTCGCTCCTCCTCCTCAGCTTATGCTTTTCCCATTTTCCATTGACATTGTTGTTCTTGCCATCAATGACAAGCACACGCTTTCCTGTAAAACATGCCAACACTAAGAAAAGTTTTGCTAGTGGATGATGATTTTTTCTTGGATGCTTATGATGTATCCATTGGATGATTATGATGTATCCATTGATGGCTTCTAAATGTATTTGGACATTGTCATCACAAGAAGGATACCCATAGTAATATCATTTTTTTTGCTTCTTGGTCTTAGGCCTGGCCTGAAATTGGAATAAGGGGGTCTAAGGACATTTTTGCTCATGGATGTTAGATTTTTCTTGGATGCTTGTGATATTTTATGTCTAGTTTTGACACTTAAAACACAATTGAAATTTTTCATTTAATGATCCAAGTGGAAATCAGTGGGCGTCCACCTCTTCCACCAAATCACCATGGTTTGGTGGGAAAAAGAATAATAATAAATGTAAACAAAAAATCCATGTGCGTAGTTTTGTTTTAAACCATGAAAATTCACCCATGGTTTTTTTGTAGCCCATGATATTTGAAAAAAAACACACATAACAATTAAATAAAGAAAAGACATGAAGAAATAACAAATAAATAAATAAAAAGACATGACTCCTACGAGGATCCCGTAATTACTATATATATGGGCCTCTCATTGTAAATGAGATCATCATATATATTCCATTCATGATGTAGTCCTAAATATTCTTCCATTTAATAAAAATTTTATTTATTGCCATATTATTTTCCTTATGTAATTTATGTCGCATTTACTCTATTTTGTCACATTAATCACCTATTTCCCATTTTCATCCCTTCTACAATCCGGATCAGTGGTATCAGAGCACTATTCTCCTTGACCTTCTTAGTAAATGTCCCCGATGAGGTCGGGTATAGAGATTTGGGTCTTAAGCTTGTTTATCTTGAGGACAACCTCTCTCTCCCACCCAAGCAACCTCCCATGGAAAAAGAAAAGAGGGATGACATAAAATAATATCCTATCTATTTGTTACTCGAGGAAGCGCTCATTATATATTTTAACCTTGTACAATTATTTACTGTAAATGGATTTTCAATAAAAGAATAGAAAATATACAATGGCAAATACACACATTACACAGAGACTTTTCCCCTGGAAACTCAAACCAGGAAAACCAACATCTTCTATATTCATCTCATCTTACATTGTTTACAATAAAATAGGATCCCTTAGCATACAAAACCCTAATCCAATAACCTGGATTATTCAACAACCGTAATTCCGTAACTGGAAATAGAAAACCATCGGCGAAAACCATGTGTTGAAAAACTGTCCAAAAATAGACGCAAAAAATATAACACATACCCAAAATTCTCCCACTTGTTGTTTTCTTTTCATACATGGGGTTACAAGGTTACATAGTCAACAATCCATGGTAGTAATGCCCATATATCCTCTACACCAAGAGAACTTCTCATTGTTCACAGATTTTGTTAATGAATCTGCAACATTCTTCAAAGTGTCCACCTTCATCAACAACACCTTCTTTTCTTCAACCATATCTCTCACAAAGTGATATTGAACATCAATATGCTTTGTCTTTGAATGATAAGTTGGGTTCTTCACCAAAAACATTACACTTTGACTATCACAATATAACCTTACAGCTTGTTGTACCAACCCAATACTTGAACACAATCTTTGTAACCATAATGCTTCCTTGATTGCATGAGTGGTTGTCATGTATGTATCTTATGTATTTGAAAGTGCCACTACAAACTCTCTTTTTATCATCCAACTGATTGCTCCTCCAAACATGTTAAACACATACCTTTTTGTAGATCTTCTACGATCCAAATCTCCATCCCAGTCTACATCCACAAAGCCATGTATGTCCAATACTCTGTACAATCTTGATCTTCCTTGGTAGCACAATCCATAACTAGTAGTGCCACGCAAATAGCTAAAAAATCTCTTTATTGTTGTCCAATTCTCCTTCCCTTTTTTCAACATATACTTGCTCAAAACTCCCACTGCATGTGCAATGTTTGGTCTAGTACAGACCATTGCATACATCAAATTTCCAACCGCACTCACATATGGAACACGACACATGTCCTCCTCCTCTTCCTGTGTCTTGGGACACTGATCTGCAGATAAATTTAAACCTACAGGAATAGGGACCCTGACCGGTTTAAATTCCTGCATATTAAACCTTTGCAATATTGTCTCGACATATTTTCTTTGATTTAACTAGAGTTTCATGTTTTCCGATCTCTTTTAATTTCCATGCCCAAAATGAAATTTGCATCACCAAGATCCTTCATGTCAACTTTAGAGGACAACTGAGTTTTCACATCCTAGATAATATCTTTGTTAATTCCTATCAGCAACATGTCATCCACATACAAAACCAAATAAATCAAATGATCACCAATTAATTTAAAATATACACAGTGATCCTATTTGCTTCTTGTGAAGCCAAGTCCCAACATATAAGTATCAAATTTTTGATACCACATCCTTGGTGATTGTTTTAAACCATACATGGACTTTTTCAGCTTGCATATCAGCTCCTTCTTTCCCTTCATAACAAAGCCTTATGGTTGCTTCATGTAGATTTCTTCTTCCAGATCCCCATGTAGGAATGTTGTTTTTAAATCCATTTGTTCTACTTCAAATCAAATGCAACAACAATAGATAACATAAATCTAATAGAGGTTAACTTGGAAATAGGAGAAAAAATCTCACCAAAATCAATTCCCTCAACCTGGGAATAACTCTTTTCTACTAACTGAACTTTGTATTTCTCCACTTTTCCATCTGCATTCAACTTCTTTTTAAATACCCATTTGTTTCCAATGGGATTTCTTCCAGTCGACAACTCCACTAGATCCCAAGCCTCATTCTTATCCAAGGCTACCATTTCTTTAACCATGGCCCTTTTCTAGAGTTTTCCATCCTTTGAATCCATTGCCTCCCTAACAGTTCTAGGATCATCATCAGTAATAGACAAAGCAAAATTTGAACGGAAGTCGGGTGAAGTATACCTTTCTGGTAGCCTTTTTTCATGAACCGATCTCCTCAATACTGGAGTATGAGGATATTCTTCTTTTGATTCTTGTTCTTTTGTAGAGTCTGATTCATCATCCTTTAACTCAAACTCTTTCATCTCTGGTTCTTTCTTACTTGGTAGGACTTCCTATTTGACAACATCTTTCATTTCTCTAAATACCACATCTTGGATATACACAACCTTCTTAGTTTATGGGTTCCAAATATTATAACCTTTGAGATCATCTGTATACCCAATAAAGATACACTTTTCATCCTTCTTATCTAGATTACCCCTATATTCCTTTGGAACATGAACATAGGCCTCACAGCCAAATACCTTGAAATGTGTGAGAGAGGGTTTCTTACAAGTCCATTCCTCATGTGGAGTCTTGTCATCCAGTGTTGATGAGGGTGATCGATTGACCAGGTAACATGTAGTACCCACTACCTCTACCCAGACTTCTTTCCCTAACCCAGCATTAGTGAGCATGCACCTTGATTTTTCCATCAGCGTCTAGTTCATCCTTTCTATAATTTCATTCTGTTGAGGCGTATAAGGAGTAGTCTTTTGCCTTGCTATACCACATTTCTTACATAATTCTTTAAATTCATTCTCATGGAACTCTCCACCATTATCCATTTTCAGCACCTTAATTATTTTCTATGTTTCATTCTCAACAAGATCCTTAAACTCTTTAAACCTATCAAAGAATTCAGATTTCTTCCTGAGGAAATATATCCAAGTATTCCTTTAGAATTCATCTATAAATGAGAGATAGTACACATATTTTCCCAATGATGGAACCAACACAGGTCCAAACACATCACTGTGCACTAGCTGTAAAATTCCTTCTGCCCTCGTTGCGCCAAAGGGGAATCTTACCCGATTTTGCTTCCCATATACACAATGTTCACAAAAATAAAAATCCAGAGAGAAGTTATACATACCTTCAACCATACCTTTACCATGTAGTAGTCAAAGACCCTTCTCTCTGATATACCCTAGTCTTTGATGCCACAGCATAACCTTTTCTCCAGAGACTATAGGAGTTTTTTCTTCTTCATCTCCAATATCAGGAACAATGGAACTATTACACCCATCACTAATAGTGCTTCCTTAAAGATTATACAAAGTTCCAATCTGAACTCCCTTCAACAACACCATTGCTCCTCCAACCATCATGCATGTTTCTTTTTCAAATATTGTTTTTACCTTGCATCGTCCATTTTTCTTACATAAATCAAATTTTTGGACAATTCTAGGATGTGAAGAATACCAGGCAGTGTTCTAATCCTTCCATCTATGAGCCTCAACTTGACTCTTCCTCGTCCTATAATTTTTTTTGTCGATTCATTACTTAGGAAAACATTACCTCCATCATACATTTCATATTCACAGAACCACTCCTTGTGGGGAGTCATATGAAAGGATCCACCTGAGTCAACCAACCATGCCTCATGATCTACATGTGTTCTTGAAGAATCCAAATACACATCCCCTCCTTATTCCTTGGAGGTATTTTCTTTTATAGAGGGAGCACCTTCAAATCCCTTCACTCTCTCAACGTTTTTGGATCTACATTGCTTCTTGAAGTGCCCTTCTTTTTCACATCTCCAACATACCTTTAAAAACTTTCCAGAATATTTATATCTACCCTTAGATTTAGATCTCCCACTTGAGGACTTAGATCTATTTATTTCCTGAGAGCGTCCTCTATCCTTCCATGTTCTTCCGTCTCATTTCCTCCAACAACAAGGATGAGGCCACATCATCAAAACTCAAGGTATTTTATTACTACCTATGGCCACAACCAGACTATCCCATGAGTCTGGTAAAGAGTACAATAAACCGATACACTTATCTTCATTTGAAATTTTAATCTCAACAGATAATAATTGACTTACCACTATATTGAAATCGTTCATATGCTCTGTCACGGAGTCTCCATCTCTCATCCTTAGGTTATACAAATTCTTCCACATGAACAGTTTATTTACCACAGACTTAGATAGATACAAGTTCCCCAACTTATCCCATAACTCCTTGGTTGTATCTTCCCTTGATACATTCAGTAATACTGAATTTGAGAGACACAATCAGATTGTGCTCTTTGCCTTCTGATCCAACTTTTTCCAATCATCTATTAACATTCATGTAGGTGCAGTACCTGGATTCACCGTGATCCGTCGATCTCTGTCTACCAACATATCTTCCATATTGAGCTTCCACAGTTCAAAATGTTGCCCATTAAATTTCTCGATCTCTATTTTCGAACTGCTCGCCATTTCTTTTCACTTGAAGAATCAATATCTCAGATCTCCCACTTTAATGAGGCTTAACACAATCTCGATCCAAACCCCTAACAACAAAGGCATCCACCTGAAGCCAATAATTTCTCTAATACCAAATGTAGATTTTAACATTGTACAATTATTTACTGCAAATAGATTTTCAATAAAAGAACAAAAAATATACAATGGAAAATACGCACATTACATAGAGATTTTTCCCTTGGAAACCCAAACCGGGAAAACCAACATCTTCTGTATTCATCTCATCATACATTGTTTACAATACAATATACATATAGGATCTCGTAGCATCCAAAACCCTAATTTAATAACTCAGATTAGTCAACAACCCTAATTTCTTAACCGGAAATAGAAAACAATCGACGAAAACCATGTGTCAAAAAACCTCCCAAAAACAGTCACAAAAAACCGCCATTTTTTTTCCAGGGCGCTACCCCTGAACCCATGCCTAGGGGGGTTTTCATCCCCATGCGACCCTCTAGACAAGACCTTTACATGAGGATGTTTCACTTGGAGAGAGGATGTGGCACCTTTTCCATGATGATTGGACCTTTTGATGATGGTAAGTTGCACCTTTATGATGATGGGGCACCTTGGATGAGACATTGGTATTCTTGATTATGATATGGAACCCTTTGATGAGATGTCACACCTCTTGAGGATGAATTTAAATTTGGAGGATGAAACGTTGCACCCTTTGGAGGGAACTTTTCACTTTGGAGCCCCTTCACATGCATTTTCACATATTTTGATGGAGGCCAACTTTAGAAGCAATTATCTTTTAAAAAAATACACAGAACTCCACCAAATTAATGTCAATATATGCATAATGGCCACATGATTTCTGAAAAGTGGTCATAATATAAATTTAGACATAAATTGACACAACTATGGTGCTTTTAAAATTTTCCACATGAAGATTATTGCAAATTTTTGACCACTCATGGGACACTTTTGGAGGAGGTCATTGAGGCTTCTAAGGAGGCCATTCCACCTTTTAGGAGATCATTCCACATGTTGAGGAGGATGAATTGGCACTTGATTGGGAGAGCTTACTTGAGTTGGGGAGCATATTTGGGGTGTTTTCACTCATTCACTCATGTATCATGGATATTATTGTATAGGTGGCAGAACCACCTCATAGCTTTTGTATTTTTTACCATATCTCTAGGGTTTATAAAGAGAATGGTATTTTGTATTCTTTAGGGATAAAATTTAGGATAATAATGAGAAGAGTGTTGGATCTCCCATATAAATAGAGAAGCACTTCTCATTTGTAAATCATTGCTACTTGTGGGGATACATCACTACTTGTCTACTTCTACTTTCTCTCTTATGAATAATGTTACCTAATAAACATTTTTAAAACCCTAATTTGTATTTATGAAGTGTTATGGAAGCCTTTAAGGGAAAATCATCTAGGGTTTTAGGGATGTTATAGCCCCCTTAATTTTCTGATTTTGTTAGCTAATGAAACCTTAATTTAGATTATGTTTTAGCCCTCTTTATTCATTGAATTATTACTTGTCAAAGGGATATTTTATTTGTT
>ML853481.1:22824-41330 GCA_009831015.1 Picea engelmannii
ACTTAAACTAATTTCACTTTATTACATAAGTGCACTTTATGAAATAAAGTCACTTTAAAATTAGAAGGTACATTTTATTAAAAATTCTCTTTAATAAAAGAACCACTCTATAACAACTTTATAAAAACCCATTACAAAGTTAAGTGCCTAGTGGTGTAAATATAAGGTTACATCCGCATTCAATACAAAATATGCGAAGTACCTATGGAGCTAAAAATATAACACTCCCTCTTAGTGAGGGAAGTACTCGCTACCATCACTATCATTTGGTTCCATCACATTGTGCTTTGTAAGAGATCCCTTTGAACCTGGAGTCATCCTCAACACCTGTACAAAATTCAAAGTGGAATATCTTCTCCCGAAAGCTACCTGGAACCCTGAGCTCCTAGGAGAATCCACTTCATCCTGAGCATTGGTTCGATCAACTTGGCTGACCCTCCTGCCAGTGCTAAAAAAAGACTCACTCTCTTCTCTCAGAATGCGAGACTGAATCCTTGGAGACACTACAGTCTTAGTAGCCTCATCACGCTCCTCATATGACGTCAAATCATACACTGAAGGTTTTCCTCTCCACATATACAACTTGTCCACCCGGTTACTGATCAACTGCAGCTCCACTGGGTCCACTCCCTCCCTGTAGATAAAGACATGTTCCCTCTTGAATAATACACAATATCCTACATCCTACAAGGATGATACTGAGAGAAAGTTAACCCTCAACCCTGGAACAAAGATAACTCCATCAAGCTCCAAGAGTCCCCCAAACTCGAGTTGGAATCTAACACTCCCAACTCCACGTATAGCTCGCGCCATACCACCTCAATTTACCACCTATCAGTCAGGACCAGTCTCTGTGATATTTAGGAATACTCACCATATTATCATCATGTGGAAAGAGGCTCCACTATCCACAATCCATCTTATATCACCTCCAAATCCTCCGCTACCTACACTGGAAACCAGGGTCACCAAAGAAAATTATCTGTCATACCTAGACGCAAAGTCCTCCATGGTTGTTGTAGAAACTGTCTTAGGCCCTTCTGGTTCCTTCTTCTTCTTCTTCCTCTTATCTCAACGAGAGGCAAGGTGCCCCAGCTGGTTACAACAATAGCATATCACTTTACTCAAGTCCCTTCCAAAACTTCCTTTCTTCTTGCTCTTAGCAGTAAGAGCAACATTCTCATCAACTCCATCTGTCTTCTGTTGACATGTTTACAAGAAGAGTGTGCTTGTCATTTATGGCAAGAACAACATTGATGATGGAAAACAAGAAATAAATGATGATATTACTGGAATAAGTCCTCTTTTATGAAGACAAAACTCAGGAGGAAACACGAAGACGAGACATTTCAATCAGTTTCATAGGAGAAGGTTCTAAGGCTGAAACCTTTGAATACTTAGAAAATATTCTAAGTCAGAAGAAATCGTAAGCTCAGGAGGAGGAGCGACAATGGTCGTCAAATCAAGCACTGTGAAGAATCTGGAGCATTGGATCAGAGTCCAAATAGGAGGAACGAGCACGCAGAGGAGGAGAATAGATCCCAGGTGTTAGATCTGAGCACATGGATCAACCGTCATTTGATCCATAGGGAACGTGGCAGAGATCCACACAGTTTAGGAAAGGTTGGGGAGAATACTTGAAGAATCAGGAGCCGAAGAAAATCCTAGTCATCCCTTAAGAGAGGACACGTGGTGAGAGATCAACATTGTGCTGATTCACAAATTGGGAAATCAGATATAGGAGAAGTGGATACTCACGAAGTCCGAGTTTGCGAAGGTGATCACAGTCGTTGGCTAGAAGGAGAGTGTGGACCGTAGATTTGGTCCTGAAGAACTCATTAGTTCAGGTTTCAGAAGAAGGGAGACGAGCAGTCTTTCGATATCTCGAGATGCGAAGTCTCGAAGTGCGAAGAGGAGATCTGGGCCGTCGAATCACATAGGGTCGTGGATCGTTGATCTGACACAACAAAGTTTGAATTTTGGGAGTTTGGACTTCGAAGAATGAAGGAGAGATAATTCGCAAGATCGCGAAACGCGAAGTCACGTAGTGCCTTTTTGGTAGGCGTGTGGTCACAGCTAGTGGTCACGTGGGGGAAACTTGCACCCGGTGCTAGTTCGTGCGGGTGAATTTTGCAAGGACCTTCTTCACGAGGACCTCTTGTAATTGTCAGAGAATACCTCCTATAGTTGTTAGAGAAGAGCAACTATAACTGTGATAAAGAGAATAAGTTCAATTGTAATAGAGAAGATGGAGAGACGCATTGTCAGAGAAGCCAAAGAATCTTAGGATAACGACCACTGATGATGAATAGAGTCAGTATAACTGCCAGCAAAGATGAAGAGTTGCGAGTATTATCTGTCAGAGGACTTGATGTGATAAATATACATAGAACAGAGAACAGAGGGTGCTTTTTGATAGTTATTTATGTGGGTAGAAGGAGGTCGTGTGAATGAGTTGAAGAACACAGAAGAGGTGCAACGCATAGAATACAGATGGAGCACAGAGCATAAAACACAGAAGAAAATCTAAACAAAGAGGAGTAGTGTGCAGGAGGAGAAAGAGCGGAGCATAGACGAAGAAGAGTGCAGTGGAGTCACAGAGAATGGAAGCAGAAATATGTAGAAGTGGAACAAAGAATAATAGCTGAAGAAGGCAGAGGAGACATCAAGTTGTAACAAATCAGATCAGAGACAAATCAACTAAGCAAGTTTTTTAAGATTCAATATGGGTGGTAGGGTGGTGCTAGGGAGGATTGTAGTCCTCTAAATTCTAGTTGGTGCTAGAAGATATTCTGGGAGTTGGCACTTCCATCTAGTTGATGCTAGAGAAGACTGGGAGTTGGTGCTAGAGAAATCTGAGAGTTGGTGCTCTCTGCAAGTTGTAGCTTGCTATCATAGGTTGGAGCCTCATATTTGATTTGGTTCTCAAAAATGGTGGTGTACATGAAAGTTGGAGCTTGATTGAAATCCTAAGAAGAAGATGTTTTCTCCCTTTATCGGTTTCCTTATGAAAATCAATGTTTATGTATATTCTATGTGATTGATCAAATATTGTATATCTATGCATGTTAAGTTACAGACAACACATTAAATAATAATCTAGAAATATTTACAAAAGAACAGGAAAATTTTCAAGCTTATATATATAACTGATTCACCCCCCGTCTTAGTTATTTTTCCAACAAATGGTATCAGAGCCGGTGCCTTTGATCAAATGTAGATCCATAAGCTTGAACATGACTAGTCATGAAGGAAGTTTAACTAATAGAGACCCTCTGTTTGATGGAACAAACTTTTCCTTCTAGAAAATAAGGATGAGAACATATTTAATGTCTTTGGGTGCTGATGTTTGGGATGTCGTTGAAATTGGATATGTGAAGCTTGTAGTCTTGACCTCAAAATATGATAAGTTGGAGTTTATATTTAATGCAAAATCAATGAATTCCATCCTCAGTGGAATTGTAAAAGCCTAGTTTGTCAAATTCATGCACTGTGATTCAATTTTTTTTATGTAGGACAAGCTGATAAGTAGTTATGAAGGTAATGAAAAGGTGAAAGACACAAAACTTCAGACTCATAGACTGAAATTTGAGCAGTTAAAGATGGATGAAGACAAAAATATCACTAAGTACTTCTTACATATAGAAGAACTTGTCAACACTATGAAAGGTCTAGGTGAAACGATAGATGACTCTTTTCTAGTCCAGAAAGTATCAAGATCTCTTTCTGATAGATTTAACTTAAAGGTCTCTGCTATAGAGGAAATAACTGATCTCAAAACATTGAAACTAGATCAACTACTTGGAACCCTAACTTCTTATGAAATGATAATCACCAAAGGTAAATCCACTACAAGAGAGGCATTATTTAAAGCAGAGAAAAACACAGACTCCGATATAGATGAGATTGAAGCAAATTTTGTGAGAAGACTGACGAAAGGATCAGGCAAATACAAAGGTAAAATGCCCTTCAAATGTTTCAAATGTGGTAAGATAGGTCATTTTGCATCTAAGTGTTCTCACAAAATAAAGGATTAGACATATGACAATGAAGAGAAGCACAAACACAAGAAGGTCTATAAAAAAAATAATTTTAAGAAGAAAAGCATTTGTGTAAACAATGATGACGATCCTTCAGATGATGAAAACAATGAGTCTTTTATTGAAAGTAAAATAAATGATTTCATGCTAATAGATTTAGAAGATCTAAACACCGAAGATACAGGAAGTGAGTTCGTTGATTGTGAAGCAGTAGTAGATCTTGAAGGAGAACTTGTTAGTGCCATGGAAGAGATTGATAGACTCAGATAAAAGAAAAGAAAATAAAAACAGTTATTGCTTAGGTATGAGAAAACATGCAATGAACCATCTAAATAAATTACTCTAATGAAGGTTAAGTTAGAATAAGCTAAGAATATTGAAGACATCCTCAAACAACAATTTAGGGAAGCCAAAACAAAAGGTGAAAAATTGGAAGTTGAAGTAGTGTCTGTCAGAAAAGATCTAGAGAAATTTCAGGCCTTATATCATCAGAATTTGAAAAGTATTAAATCCTCAGAAGGAATAGCCACCATTACGAATCAACAAAGGAATTCAACGTTGAAAAATTGTTTGGGTTATGAAGAGGGATCAAGTTGTGGTCATCCAATCAACAAAGAATCCATCAAGTTTGTCAAATCTACAACCATAGACAACAATAAACCTGCAAAAACAAAGGAAGATAATCATCCACCAAGGAGTGAAGAAAAAGGTACCAGAACTGAATCTTTAGAAAAAAGAAATAATACACCCTCTGCTCAAGGAAATCATCAGTATGGAAGAAATCAACCTGCTAAAAGAAGACAACCATTTTCCAGGTACAAAGATTTTTTCTATGGATATTGTTTTTATTGTTCTAACTTTGGACACAAAGCTGTAAATTGTTCCTTAAGATTTATACATGAGCAATCAAGACACCCAAAAAAATAAATATCTTCCACAACAAAGAATGAGACAACCAAGTAACAAAATACCACAGACTGTAAATCATGTGATGGCTGGGAAAAATATGCATATTAAGCATAACAATCCTTATGATCCTTTATTCAATGAACCAGAATGTTACATCTGCCATATTTGTAGACATAAATCTGCAGACTGTCGCCTAAAGAACTATAAGCCAGATTCAAATCACAGAGCTGAAAACGTCAAGGTTTGGAAGAAGAAAGAATATAACAAGTGTGGATTAGTGTTGTCAACTCAAAGACAAAATAACCCCTGGTATATTGACAGCGGGTGCTCCAGGCATATGACATGTGACAAAAGTAAGTTCCTATCACTCAAAGAAAGTAAATCAGGAAATATGACTTTTGCAAATGATGCTCCAGGAAAGATCAGAGGTAAAGTTCTAGTAAGCTTAAGTAATGGAAGAAGCAAAGCTCAAGATGTATTAATTTTTGATGGATTAAAGCATAATATTCTTAGTGTCAGCCAGGTGTGTGACAGAGGATGTGAAGTTACTTTCACTGCCAAATATTGTAAAATAAAAATAGTGAACACAAGAGAGTTGATTGCAAAGGGGGTTAGAACTGAAAAAAATATCTATGTTCTGAAGGAAGATAAGGAGGAATGTCATTTAAACAAATTTGATGAAATTTGGTTATGGCACAAAAGGCTTGGACACCTGAATTTTGATCATATTGTCAAGATGAATAATGAAGGTGCTGTGAAAGATCTTCCAAGAATATCTAAGCCTCATAACTCTGTATGTGAATCCTATCAAATGGGGAAGATGACTCGTGCTCAATTCAAATCAAAGAGTTTCACATCTTCAGAGAAACCACTTCAAATTATTCATATGGATCTGTGTGGACCATTGCGAAAGGAAGGAACTGGAGGAGAACATTACTTTATGCTGGTCATTGATGACTTATTCAAACTTACTTGGGTTGCCTTTTTGAGAGAAAAATCTGATGTGTTTGAGAAGTTCAAAATGTTTAAGGCATTATTTGAGAATCAAACATGAAGGAAGTTAAAGGAAATTCGCTCAGACAGGGGAGGAGAATTTCTGTCAAGAGATTTCAAATAATTTTGTGACAGACATGGAATTAAAAGAGAATATACTATTCCAGGTACTCCTCAACAAAATGGAGTTGTAGAACACCAAAATAGATCAGTCCAGCAGATGGCAAAGGCTATGCTGAGTGAAAGGGACATTTCACAAACCTTCTGGGTGGAGGTTGTTCACACGACTGTTCATATTCTAAACAAAGCGCATCTAAGTTCGAATAGTGATAAAACTCCATATGAGTTGTGTTTTGGTCAACCTGCATCAATTAAGCACTTCAAAGTATTTGGAAGTAAATGCTACATCAAAAATAATGATAATCATCTAGGAAAATTTGATGGTAGAGATGATGGAGGTATATTCTTAGGATGTGCAATGAACAATAAAGGATACAAATGCTTGAAAAAAAGAATGCGTAAATTAGTAGACTGTATTGATGTTCAAATTGATGAAGAAGCTCGTGCAAAATATCAACATAGAGTAAGCACCAAGTCAGATGAAGAAGATGATGATAATAATGAAAATGAAGAACAACAAATCTCAGAGTCACAAGAAGATGATGAATCAGGTGGATAAGAGACACCCAGACAAGAAGAGTCAAGACAACAATCAACAACAAATCCTTCCTCTAGAATTACTCAAAAGAATCATCCTGCAAGTCAAATAATTGGTGAGAAAGACAAAGGTGTACAAACCAAGAGAAGGATAATCAAAGACACCGAGCAATCACATATAGACTTCATATCCATGGTGGAACCCGAGAACTTTAATGAATCCAGTAAAGATGTAAATTGGTTAAAATCAATGAATGAGGAACTTGATCAGATTGAAAATAATGATACTTGGGAACTTGTTCCTAGGCCAACAAATAAAAATGTAATAGGATCCAAATGGGTCTACAAAAATAAGATGAATGAGCAAGGAAATATTGTAATAAATAAGGCTAGATTGGTCTGCAAAGGGTATGCTCAAATAGAAGGACTTGATTTTGATGAAATATTTGTACCCTTAGCAAGATTAGAAGTTATTAGAATGTTTCTTGCCTATGCTTGTCATAAGAAGTTTAAAGTCTATCAAATGGAGTTCAAGTCATATTTTCTAAATGGAGATCTAAAGGAAGAAGTCTATATGGAACAGCTAGAGGGTTTCCAACTGTCAGATAACCCTGAATTTGTCTGCAAGTTGAAGAAAGCCTTATATGGGTTGAAACAATCTCCTTGTGCCTGGTATTACAGACTGAATAAGTATCTTCAAGACAAAGGGTTCAAGAGAAGAACAGTTGAATACAATATATATATCAAAACAAAGGACAATGATTTGCTCATTGTGTTGGTCTATGTAGATGACATCATCTTCAGAAGTAATAATGCTTCATTGGTACAATGGTTTTCTTCTGCCATGTAGTCTGAATTTGAAATGTCTATGATAGGGGAACTAACATTTTTTCTTGGTTTGCAAATTACTTAGAGTTCTGAAAGAATATTTATTTCTCGGGAGAAATATCTAAGAGAAATGTTGAAAAAGTTTCAAATGGAATATTCTTCACCTGTGAACACACCTATGGTCACTAGATGCAAGTTAATAAAGGATGATGACTCACCTGATGTTGATCAGAGTTCATATAGTTCTATGATAGGCAGTCTGTTGTACATCACAACATATCATCCAGACATAATGCATGTTGTTGGAATGGTAGGAAGGTATCAGTCTGCACCTAAACAGAGTCATTTGATGGTTGTGAAAAGAATATTCAGATACTTGAAAGGAACAATGAACTATGGCCTATGGTATCCTAGGAATCAAAATTTTCAATTATCAGTCTATTCAGATGTTGATTGGGCTAACTGCATGGATGAAAGGAAAGGCACGAGTGGAGTGCATTCTTCTTAGGAGATTCTCTTGTAGCATGGTTGAGAAAGAAGCAAGGTTCCATTTCCTTATCAACTACAGAAGCTAAATACATTGCAGCTACCACTTGTTGTACCCAAGTATTGTGGATGAATCAAACACTTGCAGACTTGGAGGTAAATTATTATGCACCGATCCCAATTCATTGTGATAATACTAGTGCAATTAGTGTGTCAAAGAATCCCGTATTTCACTCCAAGACCAAGCATATACCCATCAAGTATCACTTCTTGAAGGAACAGGTAGCCAACATTGTTGTTTCTTTGCATTATATTCCATCCAAAGATCATATTGTTGATATCTTCACTAAACCACTTGCAAAGGCTCAGTTTGAGTATCTACGCCAGAAGTTGGGCGTGACCCCGTTATCAAGTTAAAATAGTCTATCTGATCAGGGGGAGAGTGCTCATAGTATATCTAATCAGGTGGAGAGTTCTTATTGTTTCTCTGATCAGGGGGAGAACTGAGTCACTCTCAGTTTTATTTGACATTGATGTCAAAGGGGGAGAAAAAGGTGTGGCCTGGATGCTACAATTGGAGTTCTAAGAAGAATAGTGCAACCATTCAGGCTTGCCATCAATGCCAAAGGGGGATATTGTTGACATGTTTACACGAAGAGTGTGCTTGTCATTGATGAAAATAACAACAACAATGATGGAAAACAGGAAAGCAACGATGATAATACCAGAATAAGTCCTCTTTTATGAAGACAGAGATCAAGAGGAAAAGCGAAGATGATACATTTCAACTGATTTCGTAGGAGAAGGTTTGAAGGCCGAAACCTTTGAATACTTAGAAAATCTTCTAATTCAGAAGAAATCGTAATCTCAGGAGGAGGAGTGATAGTGGTCGTCGGATCAAGCACTCTGAAGAATTTGGATTGTTGGATCAGAGTCCAGACAGGAGGAATGAGCACGCATAGGAGGATAACAGATCTCAGGCATTAGATCTGAGCGCATGGATCAACCGTCGTTGGATCCATAGGGAACATGGTAGAGATCCACGTAGTTAGGGAAAGGTCGGGGAGAATACCAGAAGAATTAGGAGCCTAAGAAAATCCTAGTCATCCCTCAAGAGAGGACACATGGCAAGAGATCAACATTGCATTGATTCACAAATTGGGAAATCAGAAATAGGAGAAGAGAAAACTCATGAAGTCCGAGTTCGCGAAGGTGATCACAGTCGTTGGCTGGAAGGAGAGTATGGACCATAGATTTGGTCCCGAAGAATTCACTAGTTCAAGTTTCGGAAGAAGGGATACAAGCAATATTTCAATATCTCGAGATGTGAAGTCCCGAAGTACGAAGAGGAGATCTGGGTCGTTGAATCACAAAGGGTCGTGGACCGTTGATCTGACAAGGAAAAGTTCAGAGTTAAGGAGTTTGGACTTCGAAGAATGGAGGAGAGCTAACTTGGGAGATTGTGAAACACGAAGTCATGTAGCGCCTTTTTGGTAGGCGTGTGGTCACAACTGGTGGTCATGTGGGGGAAACTTGCACCCAGTGCTAGTTCGCGCAGGTGAAGTTTGCAATGAGCTTCTTCACAAGGACCTCCTGTAACTATCATAGAAGATCAATTGTAACTGTGACAAAGAGAATAAGCTCAATTGTAACAGAGAATACAAAGAGTCACTCTATCAGAGAAGCCAAAGAATCTCAGGATAACGACCACTAATGACGAACAAACTTAGGATAACCACCATAGAAGATGGAGAGTTGCGAGTATTATATGGCATAGGACTTGGCATGATAAATGTACACATAACAGAGAAGAGAGGGTGCTTTTTGATAGTTATTTATGCAGGTAGAAGGAGGCCATGCGGACGAGATGAAGAGCATAGAAGAGGTGCATCACATAGAGCATAAAATGTAGAATAAAAGTTGAACAGAGAGGAGTGGTGCATAGGAGGAGAAACAACAGAGCATAAACAAAGAAGAGTGCAGTGGAGTCGCAGAGCATGGAAGCAGAAATATGAAGAAGTGGAACATAGCATAGCAGCTGAAGAAGGCAGAGGAGACATCGAGCTGTAACATATCAAATCAGAGACAGATCAACTAAGTAAGTTTTGTAAGATTCAATAAGGGTGGTAGGGTGGTGCTAGGGAGGATTGTAGTCCTCTAAATTCGAGTTGGTTCTAGAAGATATTCTGAGAGTTGGTGCTAGAGAAACCTGGGAGTTGGTGCTTCCATCTAGTTGGTGCTAGAGAAACCTGGGAGTTGGTGCTTCCATCTAGTTGGTGTTAGAGAAATATGAGAGTTGGTGCTCTTTGCAAGTTGTAGCTTGCTATCAAAGTTTGGAGCCTCATATTTGATTTGGTTCTCAAAAAATGTGGTGTACATGAAAGTTGGAGCTTGATTGACATCCTAAGAAGAAGAGGTTTTCTCCCTTTGTGGGTTTACTCATGAAAATCAATGTCTCTGTGTATTCTGTGTGATTGATCAAATATTGTATATCTATGCATGTTAAGTTATCAACAACACATTAAATAATAATCTAGAAAGATTTACAAAATAACAGGAAAAGTTTCAAGCTTATATATATAACTGATTCACCCCCCCCCTCTCAATTATTTTTACAACATCTTTTGTTCATTGCTTTAAGATATTTCTTGGATCTCCTCCTAAGTGAAATAATCCCACAATCTCCTCCAATCTAGTATATGCTCACGTCCCACCACACACTTCATGAAGGATCTGCGTTCTTTGGTGCAGCCAGTTAAGGCTATCCTCACCAACTCAGAATATGTTATGACCTCTCTAACAACAACCAAATCATATTTCACTTGAGCTACCCAAGTAAGATAAGAAGAAACACTCTCCTCCTTACCCATCTTGGTATCATGAAAATTAGCCTTCAAGGCCATCTTCTAGTTCTCAGCCAAGTGTGGGATAAGGTGGTCCTTCATTGTTGGGTATATGTTATATTCTTTGCATGTGTGTGTGGGCGCGTTAGGTTTGACAACTGTGTCTGATGATCCCTCTAGTAGTACTTTGTGTGTCATGTGCATTGATCTCTTCCTAGGGGGGTCTAGGAATGCCCCCCCTAGTTACGTGTAGCAACCCGGGACAACGCCCCGATTTTTTTTTAGGCGTTTTTTTGCTATTTTTAGCGGTTTTCTAAATTAATCCTGTATTAAGGGATTAGAGTTTTGGTATCTACGGAATACATAAAAACATTGTATATATTGTATGGTGAATGGTGAAATTCAATATAATGAAATAAGAAAGGTTTTCCTCGGTTGAGGGTTTCTGGTATAAATCTCTGTGTATTATGTAAATGAGCCATTGATTAATTTATGTTTTTCTTAAGAGTCTATATGCATTGCTTTACTTCGCAGGTTTAAAACTTACATTCACCCCATCCATAATAATCCTCCGATCCTTGGCTTCCTTGATCTCATGCAAGTCCAAAGAAACATGATCTGCTCTAAGAGCTATCACAATAGAATTGACATAGCTCCAAATCTTGTTCTCCTTGAGAACAACTGACAATCGGACCTTCCAATGCAAACAATTGGAAATGCCATCCAACCGATCCTCAAATCTATTGCTTGCAACCATATTCCCTATCACAACTCAAGGAAAACAATAACAACCTTTCCCAAAAATAACACTGCCCACTATCACTTAGAGACCAAGCTCTAATACCATGTAAATTATAATGACAAAAATCAGCAAGCTAAAATTTATGTCAAACACTTAGCAACCTAGAGATAATTGTCTTTCATGAACTTTTGAAATGTCTCAAACCCATATTCAGAAATCACCATAAGCAGAAATACACATTGCTAAGCAAATATGCAGCGGAAATAAACACAATGGACAACATTCAATAACCCATGAAAAACTCAGAAATTTAGGCAAATGCCTGGGAAAACCCCAATGTGGTGAAACCTAATGAGAGAGAGAGAGAGATCTTATTTATTTCTTCAGGAAAGTGTATTACAACAACATACTCACAACTTTCAGCCAAGAAGAAATACCTCACAACAACAAAATCTGTCCCAGAATTTTCTATGCCTCGAAAAATGTGCCCAATTGTGTGTTGTATGGCATGCACAGTACGACCCAATAGCAAGAAAAATACTTAGAAAAAACTACCTTGATTTTCTTCCCAAAAAGATGCCTCGAAAATTGTTCCCTCGTTGTACAGATCAGTACAGTACAACCCAACACAGAAAAAACAGAACAACACACACACACAGAAAATTTTCCTTGGGATTTTTGCCCTCCTTTTCTTGGGAAATGTTCCCACCAAGCTGCTCACTTTTCTCTCTCAATATCTCTCGAAAAATCTCTCTCAATCTCCTCTCAATGTGTCTTGCACACTACCCAATGCATTCTTTTATAAATCTGAAAATTAAATTTCCCCTCCAAAGTGTATTTTCACCGTCCTCAACCC
Source organism: Picea engelmannii (assembly GCA_009831015.1). Taxonomy (NCBI): domain Eukaryota; kingdom Viridiplantae; phylum Streptophyta; class Pinopsida; order Pinales; family Pinaceae; genus Picea; species Picea engelmannii. Next base: position 35,179 of record ML853481.1, read on the forward strand.
TAAATCCAAAGGCCAAGAATAAATCTTGCCTTTTTCAAGATCAAGGGTCATGATCCATTCCCTCCAAAATGAATCACTTAAAGTAATTTCACTTTATTACATAAGTGCACTTTATGAAATAAAGTCACTTTAAAATTAGAAGGTACACTTTATAAAAAAATCACTTTAATAAAAGAACCACTTTATAACAACTTTATAAAAACCCATTACAAAGTTAAGTGTATGGTAGTGTAAATATAAGGTTACATCCGCATTCAAGACAAAATATGCAGAGTACCTCCCGAGCTAAAAAGATAACAGGATGTAGTTAGATAAATGGTAAATTTACCTATGCATATAATGTTTAATTGAAGAATAGGAGAAGTTTCTTTAATGCACCTAGATTTGGTATTTCATGTAAATTTGAAGGGAAAACTGCCTTATTGTGCAATGCATGCCCTAGTCTCAATTTTGACACAAATGGAGTGGTTCAACTTGTAGGAGGTGTAGTTTGTGATTTTACAACTGTCTATAACATTATATTGGAAATTTTAGACAAAAACCTACCTAATGTGCATAAAGGATAAAAATTGTCTTATAAAATCAAAGGGCCAAATTGTTAAAGTTGGCTATATGAAACTACAAGGTCTAAACTGTACACTCCAACAATTATGATTTGTATGCACAAAGGTTCATGAAATTTTGATGAATCAGAGAATGGTGGGTTATTAAAGAGATGAAGGTGAGTTTTGCGTTAATAGTCATAAAAGACTATTCTGTGCAAAAATAGGCAAGAGATGCTTAGTAAAACCCTCAGAATGCACAATTTGTTTATAAAAAGTAACCCAAGTTTGTATTATAACTTCGATTTGAGTTGTGCAAGTTTATGGGGGTCTGGTTCATCATAGTATAATTGTTCATGTTATCTATTTTGCAATTGAAAGTTTAAAAAGGGTGGTTGTGCAAAAGAGACAAAGTTTGCCTTGTAATTTGCAAGGTCAAAACTATACTAAGTGACAAAATTAAAATACATGCCCAAGCTTCCCTGTAGCTCCAAAAGTTACTTTATAGGTTATAAGATGAAGTTAGATATATTATGAATTTACCTATCTCATCTAAAGTTCAATTGAAGAACGAGATAGGTTGTTTTCATGCACCTAGATTTGGTATTTCATGTAAATTTGAAGACAAAATCACCTTAGAGTAAAATTCACACCCTACTCTCAATTTTGACCCAAATTGAGTGGTTCAACTTGCAGAAGGTGTAGTTTGTGATTTTACACCTTTATATAAACTTATATTGGCATTGTCAAACAAAAACCTACCTTGTTTGCATAAAGGATAAAAATTTCCTTATAAAACCAAAGGGCCAAATTGTTAAAGTTGGCTATATGAAATTGCATGCCCAAAGTTGGCTAAGGCTCCATAGTTTAGGATTTAAGTTGTAAATTGATCATTACAATATTTATAACCTATTTGTATAATTAGTAGTACATTTACACTCCAAAAATGTTGATTTCTATGCACAAATATTCGTGACAAATTGATGATTAGAGGATGGTGGGTTACGAGGGAAACCAAGGTTAGTTTTTCATTTTCAGACATAAATGACTCTTCTGTGAAAAATTAGGCAAGAGATGCATAGTAAAACCCTCGAAATGCACAAACTCTTTGTAAAAAGTAACCAAATGTTGTATTATACCTTAGATTTGAGTTGTGCAAGTTGCTTGGACTGTGGTTTATCATAGTAGACATGTTCATGTTGTTTATTTTGCAATTGCAAGTTCAAAAAGGGTTGTTGTGCAAAAAAGGAAAATTTTTCCTTGTAATTTGCAAGTCCTAAATGGTACTAAGTGACAAAATTAAAATGCACACCCAAGATTATTTGAAGTTCCAAAAATTATTTTATAAGTTGCAATACGTAGTTAAATAAATGGTAAATTTACCTATGCATATAAAGTTCAATTAAAGAACATGAGAGGTTACTTTAATGGACCTAGATTTGGTATTTCATGTAAATTTGAAGGGAATATTGCCTTATTGTACAATGCATTCCCTAGTCTCAATTTTGACCCAAATGGACTGGTTCARCTTGCCAAAGGTGTAATTTTTTTTTATTTTACACCTGTCTAYAACATTATATTGGAAATTTCAAACATAAATCTACCTGGTGTGCATAAAGGCTATAAATTTCYTTGWAAAATMAAAGGGCCAAATAAAACCAGCTATTCCTATCATATGCCTTTGATAAATCAAATTTAACCATCAATACCCTGATATTCTTAATCTTAATTGAATGTAGACCCTCTTGCACAATAATATTTGCAATAATTATATATATATATGTGTGTGTCCTGTGTGTAGGGAAATAGGTCCATACTCTTGAAAACAAGTAGGGTTATAAGACTTAGGGATAAAAACAATGTTTCTTCTTTCAAAACGCATAAGTCATAACTTATCAAACTATGTGGTGATCAATTGATTTCTTGTTACTACCTTTAAAATTTGGCAACAACACCATTCCATTAGTGTCGCATGTGCATCATTGACAATAATTAACAACAAATTATAACAAAAGGAATTGATAATGGAAAATGTCTTTATAAATACATGGAAAAAATTGTACACACTAATATACAACATGGTATACCACCTTCATGTTGAAAGAAGTAAAAAAAAAATACAAGTATTAAAAACATTTTTTTTCCTACATAAATTTACATGATTTCAATTGGAAATTCATGCTTTTCCCAAGAGTAGTTGTTATTAACTTGTTGGCACCCAAAGTTTTGGGTTAATATTGCACGTGCGCACAGACGAAGTTTTGCACACCCATTCTATTTTTGCGCATGCCCAAGTTAATGCACGAGGAATGACAAGAAGCACATGTCAGACCAAGTTTTGATATTGCACATCAAGTCCAAGTTATAGCAAATGCACACTGGTTCAAATTTTGGGATGAGCACCAGAAACCAAGAAGACGGGCACCAAAATCAAGAAAGGAATCATCGAGAAATATCCCTGAATGATTACTGCCAGCAACACAAGGGAACGTGGAGTAAACAAAAGATGAGAAAGTGAGGCAGTTAAGCTTGCCCTGATTCCATAAAGAGTACGTGGAATGTAGGCAGGTGACAAAAGTGTGCAAGACTGTTAGTCAGTAGAGCAAGTGGAGAAAAATTGACAGAGACAAAGCTCCAGAGCCAAGAAGGATATGAAAGGAAGCAAGGACGACAAAGGGTGATTGGTTTTTTAGTTGATTCACTAAATCATTGTTGTTGTCTATTGTTGAAGAGCTCACTCTGAGCCTCTGTATTATTGTAATGTTGTAATTATCCTGATTGTAATTCTAAGTCTATGGTGTGTTAAAGGTCTGAATAATGCGCTAAATTCAATGTATTGTAAGCCTGGGAATTATTCGAGGAACACAAGACTTTTTGTTGTCATGCATGATTTTCTTAATGTATGTTTGTGTTTGATGTAATGAGAAATATAATAAAGTTGCAACGATTATGATCTATCATGTATTACTTATGTGGTATTTGGATACGTGTGTGTATTGTTTTTGCATATTAATAATAGTAAGTTGTCAACTATGGAGGGTATGAATTTCAACCCAGATAGGTCTCTGTGTATTTGTTCCTTCATCCCCAACACAAGACCATATGGTCTATGTAATCCTCATAACATCTCAGATGAGATCTTCTTCGGCCTTGGCTGAAGATTGATATGTCGATGCTTTAGAGTTTTTGTTGGTCAAGTCTGGAAGAAGAATGGGTATGAACCCCCTATCATTAAGAAGGTCACATGCAAGCGTGAAACGACCCAAAATAACTATTCATCCATAGGTAGTGAATATTCCCAAAAAAATTGGGATGCATAATCATTGATTTAGAATTTTTTTAAGAAAACCTATTTTATGTTCATGGAAAATGTTTATATTTAAGTGAAAAATACAAGTGTATGCATAAATATAATAATAAATTGTGCTACAAGTTTTTATTTTCAATGAAAATATGAAAAATTGTAGCTTAAATTTCTTCAGAAAAAAAATAAATAAAGAAAACATTGGATCAAAGCAATAAAAGTAGCATTGATGACTGCAATAATTCTCCCAAAACATATTGATTCCTCAACAACTCATCATTCCAATATTTATAACCTGCTTGTATAATTAGTAGTGCATTTACATTCCAAAAAGGATGATTTCTATGCACAAAGATTCATGACATTTTGATGAATAAGAGGATGTTGGGTTATGAGGGAAACCAATATTAGTTTTTCATTTGTAGTCATAAAAGACTCTGTTGTGCAAAAAGAATTTGTAATTTTCATGGTTGAACCTGCACTAAGTGACAACATTAAAATGCACACCCAAGCTTCCTTGTAGCTTAAAAAATGTTTTAGAGGTTGTAATATGGAGTTAGATATATTGTAAATTTACATATGTCATTTAAAGTGCAATTGAAGAACATGAGAGGTTTCTTTCATGAAATTATATTTGGAATTTCATGTAAATTTGAATGCAAAACTGCCTTAAAGTAAAATGCATGCCCCAATGCCAATTTTGAGCCAAATTGAGTGGTTCAACTTATAGAAGCTGTCATTTTTTATTTCACACCTATCTATAACCTTATATTGGCATTTTCAAACATAAACCTAGATGATGTGCATAAAGACTAACAATTGTTTTCTCCTTTTCTTTAAAGAACAAGTGTTTATTCTTATTACAAATTCTTCGTTCTCAATATAATTTAAAATTCCTTACAAAAATTGAGCATAGTATTAAATCTATATGAGTGGAAATATGAAATTTCACATTGGCTTAAGTACATTGAAGCCAATAAATTATAAACAAAATCTCTTTCTAACATATCTTGTAGATGAATATTTCTTGTGAATATCCTTTAGATAAAAAGTACACACATTGGTCAAATAAGAGATGATTCATTAAAGGAACAACATAAGTCATTTATATTAAAAACAAGATATAAAAAGTATTAGGCTAAAATCCTTGAATTAAAAAACTCAGAAAATATCTCTTAATCACATCCTCACACACAATACTTAAACTTAATACTACTAACATATAATGATCCGAGTCTATTTAGGCATCACCCATTTCCTCATCTTCGCTAATGTAGATGTTATGCCCAGAGGCATATGAACTAACGCCACCAACTCCATTATTCTCCTGAGCTTGGCATCTGGGACATTTTAGAACATGAATATCACGTTTAATATCGATTAAATCATTCATAATTATGTTCAGTTTGTTCTCAACCATGAGCTGAAAGTCCAACTTGCATTGTTCATTTCTTGCATGAGCTTTAAACATTTTCTCCCTTGCTCCAGGAGCACTCTTAACTGAACGAGTAGGAACATTAGGAAATTTATCTATGAACCTTTTTGAATTAACTAATGATGCATGAACCACAACTGCATAATTTCTAACACTAATAGTAGTTGCATAAGTATTCCCAGTCTTCAAATTATTCTCGTTTGTCTGGTAATTTGAGCCTTCCATCGCCATTAGACAGGTGTAATCATCAGGATTCACAACCAATATCTCATTATCTTTCATATACAAAATATCAACGAAATGAGTACCATTAAATAGAGGATTTGCCCCGAGCAAATCTATATAAGTTTTGATTTCTCAATGGATTTCCAAAGTACAAGTTGATACTCTTCATGTGCAAATTATCACACAATTCGCTCGAACTGACGGTTGTATCAATCAAATTATGAATATCATCATTAAACCAGGATGACAGTTTATTTAGTTAATGATTATGATATTGACTAAGCCTGTAGTACTTGGAAAAACATTATGATTTGTAATAAGTATGTTTTACTTCGAAAAAAATTACGATTTGTAATCATTAATAAATTTGATTTTGTGATTGTGTCTAAAGTTTTGTATTGTCATATTTAACACTTTGAAATTACTCCAAAGAAAACATGGCTCAATGGTTATATATATATATATATATAAAATCAAAAAGTTATATTTGAAATTACAAATTATGCTTATTATTATTTTCTATATTTTAAATTTGAACTTATATATATGGTTGTTGTGGGGCAGAGTGGGGGAGAGAGGCAAAGTGGGGGATAAAGAGAGATGAAGAGGGAGAGAAGAGGAGAGAGTGAGTGAGCACGTGATATAT
>ML853482.1:14453-26442 GCA_009831015.1 Picea engelmannii
CACTTCCCCTTAGGGAGACTGAACCAAATGTTAGAACTTGCCATGGTGGGGTTCTTTCTCATCTTAGAGTATTTTCCTATCTTAGGAATGACTTTAGGAATCATTTCCCCACCTTTTTTCCTGACTTTAATCACTTTTACAAAATTTGACTATTTTACCTTAGACAATTAAATGTTGTCTTCTGACTGACTTGGACTCCTCATGGACATTGACCTAGCAAAACTTGTCCAATTGAGTTGAAACTTGGTCCAAGGGTGTAGGGGGTCATAAGCCATTTGATTTGAGTACTCATACCCTTATACAATATCCCCAAGGACCAAATTTGTACATTTTACAACAAAAATAATTAAAAAAATTCAATTTCTAGAAATTTTAATCATTAAAAAATCCTATCAAAACTTAATGGAATTCTGAAAGATCCTAGGAGATGTCTAGCATGGTCATATACAACACTTCTAAACCTTAGTCACTATTATCCCCCACTTTTAGGGATAACTAGGAGATCATGTCTCCGGGCCCACAGGTCCTAGACATGAAGTACCGAGAGAAGGATTGACTTTAGCATGGCCCTAGAGGGCCCACCTTTTCTTTATTCCAACACCTTTATCTTGTCAGCAGCAGCAACATCCATCACCATCGACTTGGCCTTCTGTCAAAGATGGTTCTTGTTCCATGAGGTAATTAGTCCGGGCATCATGGTATGTGTCACTTTGATCATCAAAACCCTTGAATATGTGCATTTGATTCCTTTTGTTCTAACAAATGCTTGGATCTTACGCTTGCCCACTTGACCATGTCTGGGGGGATTGACAGGATGCCCTAGTAATCCTGTGTCATTAGGTTTTGGTTTGCCATTGGGGGGGATTTCTGAAAAGCCATTGTCCGCTCCCTTCACAGCACCACTTTTTCACCTTGCTTCTCGCTCACCTATACCATTCCACTTGTCCGGGCAATGGGTTAACCTATTTACAGGATTACACCTTACCTCATGGGAAGAAGGGGCTAAAGGCCCAGAAGGTAAAAGCAAGCTGGAAAAAGATAAAAGCCTAAGAATAAAACCTCGAGATGCTTCACCCAGGGATCCCCGAGAAAGCAATAAAAGGCTTCTCAGCAAGAAACAAGAGGGACCTGTAAAAAAAAAAAAAACAAGACCTAGTCAAAGGATAGGGTGTCTCATCACGAGCCAACCTATTAGGTCCATGGGTACCTAGCAGTATGACATTACCACCAGCTGGTTACCACGCCAGGGTAGTGACTCCTGGTTGCATGGCCAGGGGAAAGGGGGTCTCATCACGAGCCAACCTTCTCATTTCTGCAAAAGTACTTGTGGGTAACGCTGTCACCACTGGTCACCACGCCAGGGCAGTGTCCCCTAATTAGCCTTTTGAAGAAAAAAGCAATATAAAAATAAAAGAATAAAAAGAAAGAATAAAGGCATGGGTTTGGAAAGATTTGCATCCAAGACAGGTGCAGCTCGCCTTCTACAAAGGCACCCACAGGTAAAGCTTTGCATCCTCTGCCCTCACTGCACCCACCTGCTTGGACATCCCTTGACCACATCACCCACTTGCATGGCTTGGATGAGGTCTCTTCCGGAAACTTTCCTCTTCCAGTGGACACTAGCCCAATAGGACGCCCTGTCATTTTCCCCAAATTTGTATTGCAGGCTTGTGTAATGTCTTTGAGCTTTCACTAATGTATTAGGGATTTTATGCACATGTTTAATAATATTGATGATGAGATGTGATTGACATTGCTATGATCCTTGTGACTGATGAGCCCATGGAGGGTGTAGCTGTTGATGTGCAAGATCATACCCGACGAACAAGTACCATTTAGATCGGTACACATGGGGAGATGATCAATTCTGACCTCCATGGGGCTGAAGAGCCCATCAGATGGGATGCTGAGACACCCATCAGGGGGTAGAGACAGGACAAAGATGGATAAGGGGCTTTGCACCGAAGAAGAGGAGGACGTTCCACCAGAGGCACCCTGGCAGAGCTTGACCTAGGGGGGTATTGCCCTTTTCAGTGGAACGTTGGCCTTGGAAGGCCTAGGACATCACCCATGAGGTCCATGACATCATCCTTGCTTCATGGACGTTTTGGCAGATGAACAGGGCAGTTTGGCACGTGTGGCAACTTGGAGAAGCCCAAGGGGGGCTAACGTTTTGCTCCTGGAGGCTGCATTTTCCCTAGAAGGGGCTAACGTCACCCTAGAAAGGGGATGACATCCTTTTGTTTCTTGATTAGGGTTTTAATTTGTCATTTAATGTAAAACAGTATGATTTTTAATATTTTGGTCTTGTCAGCCTTTTTATGACCTAAAAGTAAAATTAGGTCATTGATACAGTATATATTGAGGGTTTTTACTCTCATTTTTTCATCATCTTTCACTCACCACTTGGTGAGGTCTAAAATTTGCACCCTCCTTAGGGTTATTGGCTGAAATTGTGAGGCGCACTTGTTGAAGGAAGACTTTCTTGGCATATTTTGGCATTTCTCTTGGTGGAAGGTGTTACAACTAGGGTTTTGCTATTGATTTCTTGGTTAAATGTAAGTGAATTTCTGCAAAACTTCTTGATTGAATGGTTGTAGTGTTATTTTCTTGCATCTATTGTTATAATTTGCTTAATCAAACCCTAGGTGACAAGCACACATTGAAGGTCCTTGTCTCATGTCCCTACCAAGGTTTTAAGCCATTTTATTTGCTGAAGTGAGATAGAGCCTTGCCTTAGCAACACTCTATTCTTTCTTTCTAGCCCTTGTTGAAGAGGGTTGAGCCTTGCCATAGCAACACTCAATCCATCTTCTTCCATGCTAGCCGTTTTTCTTATTTGTTGATTTAAGAAGGAGAAAACGCACCAAGGCCTAGTTCCCCTACACTTTAGTGAGTCGATTTTCCCTGGGGTTTGACTAGGGAAGCCTTGCTCTAGCAACACGTCACTCTCAAACCCTCTTGTCTTAGATCAATCATCATTGAGCTAGTCGTTCTTTTCCATTGAGCCAAGAAAGGAGGAGAGAGCACCGAGGCCTTGCCATAGCAACACCAGAGTGAGCCTCTCTCCCCTAGGGTTTCATTCTTGAGGCCTTGCCATAGCAACACCTCAAGGTCTAACCCTCTTGTCCTTAGTTTTACTACCTTTACTTGATCCTTCAGCCTTTCCGTCCTCCTTTTGACTCGATATGCCCTAGGAACGCACTGATCTAAGCCCTGGTGTGATCTCAAAACAACTTCTAATACTTGGAACAAACCCTAACTTTACTAACCCTAGCCTAAAACTAATCTTCTAACCCTATATGTTGTCGTCTTCTTTAATGCTATAAACATCTCATATGCAACATTTATTTTCATCTTAAAAAAGCAATTGAATGGTTGGCTAAAGCGTTGTTCTTAAAGTATTGATATTGTTACATTGAATGCCACTGGCATTTATTGTGAAGTGACAATATATTTCATTGCTATTTTATAAACATTGACTTCGTCAATATTTATTATCCAATTGCTTATATGTATATCAGATAGTCATTGATTTATATGAAGTACTAACCAAGTGAGCAAGCTTGCATATATTAGTTTCTTGTTGCTTTGTCTTAGGCAGGTGTATCTCTCTTTTGGTTATACTTTATTATTGGTTGTTAGCCGGACTATTTGCTCGGTGATGACTTGTGAGTGGGGGAACTTATCATTGTCTTATAATCCTTTGCCTTCTCAAAACCCCAGGCCACTAGGGTCATCTCCCATGGGCCTTACCATCTTAAACAGAAAGAACCATCCCATTGAGGTGACATTGGGTGGGATTGGTTCCAATTATGCCAGTTTGACTACTCTTCATCTATTTACTATCCTAACTACAAACTACGCGATAACATTTTTGGCACCGTTGCCAGGGAACACTGAGTCAAACCTTCCTCAAGACGACAACTTTTCGGTAAGCCTTGCCTCTAGAAGACTTATCTTACAAGCTTACCTGGCGACTCCACTTAGGGTGTTTTCCCTTTATCTTTTGATAGTTTCAAGAAAATTATCTGGCGACTCCATTGATGACAAAGCCTACTATGACTTCACAATGGGACCCGGGAAACTACAAGCCTTTAGACATGAGTAAAATCTCGGGATACCCTAGACAAATGCCCCCGAAGTATAAAAAATGGCTCCCTAGATTCACTGGTAGTGATGAAGAAAGGCCCGACTATCACATGAGTAACTTTTGGGCTTTTTTTCAGCTTCACCCTATCAGTAATGATGCTGAAGACTTGGTAATGAAACTCTTCTCTGCCACTCTGCATGGAAATGCTAGAACATGGTATGATAACCTTCCAACCGCTAGCATCACATCTATGGACCAGTTAGAAGAGATTGTTCTCATGAGTTGGGGCATGAAATTGGAAGATATCCAATTATTATTTAAAAGACTCGAACACATAAGACAAGTTGAGGATGAGACTGTCAGGGCTTTCCATGCTAGGTTTCAGATGTTGCTATTACAAATTCCTAAAAACCATTACCCTGAAGACAAGTACCTCATGTATCTCTATACCAATGCATTTCTGGGACATTTAAGCTTCCTCCTCAACAAAAAGCATCCAAAAACACTCAAAGAAGCGTATAACATGGCTATAAAAATTGAGGCAAATATCTCCTTGTTCAAGGAAGGACATTCTTTTACTCCAAATGTGTTTGACCTGAAAAAATTAGTTTCCCTTGAGATCTTTACTGAAAATTCACAAGGAGGAAGGGAACAAGTTATCGGTCAGCAGAATGGAGATACAGTTGAGGAGTTGGAACCTAAACAACATGATGAAATATCGACCTACGCTCCACCCTATGATGAAGTTGAAGCATTTCCTCCTGCACAACAAAAAGACAATAATGAAGTTGAAGCATTTCCTCCTGCACAACAAAAAGACGATAAGGTTAGTTGCTTTCCTTTTCAAGATTTCGATAACACCTTGTTCCATGATTCAGAAAATGAAGGAGAAAAGAAAGCCTTGAACAAAGTAGATGTTCCTTCCTGTACAATTGAAGACAAAGGGGCAGTCCATGAGGATAAAACAATAACGCATGCTAAAAACACCAAAGTCCTCCAAGCTCCTGCACAACAAGAAACCGTAAGTTGCCCTCCTCCCCAAGATTTTGATGATGCTCTACTTTATGATGAGGGAAATGACGAGGAAATAAATGAGTCTTTGAATTCTTCAAGTCTAGCATGTTATGACACTGATACTGACATAGTTGATAACATTGATGAGTTCATACATGTTGGGAGACGTAGGTGGGATATAGTCCATCTATGACATTGAGAGTCATTTCCAAGTGTTTCCTTTACAATCATCACCACAGATTCTTGACCAGTGGCAACTAGGAGATGAAATTTTTACCAATACTTTTCAAACACCCAAGGAAGACCTAGTACCTTGCTTTCCTGATAGCTTTCAGTCTTACCTTGAGCATATTGATGAGTACTCCTCTGAGCACCTGGATTCTTTCCTTGAAGATGATTGTCAACCACCATTGTGCTCAGGTTTCGATAGAAGTAAGGACCTTCTTGACCTAAAGAAAAATCCTTGTGACAATACCCCCGGGCCACCTCCGATTACTTTACTCTGTTGTGTCTCTAGAGGTGTAGTTGGGGAGTATGTTTTTGATGTTAAGTTTCCTTTGGGGCAAACCCTAGAGTCCAAGGGTTGGTTGAATACTACAAGTTTAAGTATATCATCTCAGTGTTTTGACTTTCCCTTGAGAGTTTGCCAGTCATCTGCCAGACTCTTGTCAGTCCCTTCAGAGTGCGAGGACGTCCTAGGTAGCCATTTTGCAGACATGTTGGGTCCGTGTTCCGAACCTTGGACTTTTCACGACCCCCTCATGAAGCGGATTGAGCACTTCATCAGAGATTGACGTGGCATGATTTTATCCCTCCCACCCGCCTCCATGAGTTAGAGTTTGTGATTTTCGATGATATGATATATGTTCTAACCCATGTCATTTTTGTGCTTGATTTGTCACTACATTGGTTTATGATGAAGCACAAACGCAGGTATCGTGGGACGTTGCAAGATTGGCTTCACTGATTGTTTGACTACACCCAACATCCAGCCAATAGGTAAGCACAGGTAAGTACTTTGCTTTACATTTGCATTTATGATTGCTTTATTTCGGTCCTATATATATTATATCTATGCTAGGGTAGCATTACCACCCCAATTGGTTACTGATGTTTCTATTGAGATCAAGCAAGTAAACAGGTTATGCCAGAGATGTTCAGGTTCTCATGCGCTCTACGGTGAGCACATGTCCCCGAGTTGGAGCCAGATGTTATCCCCCACTTTTAGGGATAACTAAAAGATCATGTCTCAAGACCCATAGGTCCTAGACATGGAGTACCAAGAGCAGGATTGACTTTAGCATGGCCCTAGAGAGCCCGCCTTTTCTTTCTTCCAGCACCTTTATCTTGTCAGCAGCAGGAATATCCATCAACATCGGCTTGGCCTTGTGTCAAAGATGGTTCTTGCTCCATGAGGTAATTAATCTGGGTATCATGGTATGTCACTTTGATCATCAAAACCCTTGAATATGTGCATTTCATTCCTTTTGTTCTAACAAACGCTTGGATCTTACGCTTGCCCACTTGACTATGTCTGGGGGGATTGATAGCATGCCCTAGTAAGCCTTTGTCATTAGGTTTCGGTTTGCCACTTGGGGGGATTTCTGAAAAGCCATCGTTCGCTCCCTTCACAGCACCACTTTTTCACCTTGCTTCTCGCTCACCTATCCCATTCCACTTGTCCGGGCAATGGGTTGACCTATTTACAGGATTGCACCTAACCTCGTGGGAAGAAGGGGCTAAACGCCCAGAAGGTAAAAGCAAGTTGGAAAAAGATAAAAGCCTAAGAATAAATCCTCGAGATGCTTCACCCAGGGATCCCCGAGAAAGCAATAAAAGGCTTCTCAGCAAGAAACAAGAGGGACCCGTAAAAAAAAAAAAAACAAGACCTAGTCAGAGGATAGGGGGTCTCATCACGAGCCAGCCTATTAGGTCCATGGGTACCTAGCAGAATGACATTACCACCAGCTGGTTACCACGCCAGGGTAGTTACTCTTGGTTGCATGGTTGAGGGAAAGGGGGTCTCATCACGAGCCAGCCTTCTCATTTCTACAAAAGTACTTGAGGGTAACGTTGTCACCATTGATTACCACGCCAAGGCAGTGTCCCCTGATTAGCCTTTTGAAGAAAAAAACAATATAAAAATAAAAGAATAAAGGCATGGGTTTGGAAAGATTTGCATCCAAGACAGGTGCAGCTCGCCTTCTACAAAGGCACCCACAGGTAAAGCTTTGCATCCTCTGCCCTCACTGCACCCACCAGCTTGGACATCCCTTGACCACATCACCCACTTGCATGGCTTGGATGAGGTCGCTTCCGGAAACTTTCTTCTTCTAGTGGACACTAGCCCAATAGGACGCCCTGTCATTTTCTGCAAATTTGTATTGCAGGTTTGTGTAATGTCTTTGAGCTTTGATTGATGTATTAGGGATTTTATGCACGTGTTTAATAATATTGATGATGAGATGTGATTGACATTGCTATGATCCCTGTGACTGATGAGCCCATGGAGGGTGTAGCTATTGATGTGCAGGATCATGCCTGACGGACATGTACCATTTGGACCGGTACACATGGGGACATGATCAGTTCGGACCTCCATGGGGCTGAAGAGCCCATCAAATGGATGTTGAGACCCCATCAGGGGGCAGAGACAAGACAGAGATGGATAAGGAGCTTTGCACCGAAGAAGAGGAGGACGTTCCACCAGAGGCACCCTGGCAGAGCTTGACCTAGGGGGGTTGTGCCCTTTTCAGTGGAACGTTGGCCTTGGAATGCCTAGGACGTCACCCATGAGGTCCATGACGTCATCCTTGCTTCATGGACATTTTGGCAAATGGACCGGGCAGTTTGGCACGTGTGGCAACTTGGAGAAGCCCAAGGGGGGCTAACATTTTGCTCCTGGAGGCTGCATTTTCCCTAGAAGCAGCTAACGTCACCCTAGAAAGGGGATGACGTCCTTATGTTTCTTGATTAGGGTTTTAATTTGTCATTTAATGTAAAACAGTATGATTTTTAATATTTTGGCCTTGTCGGCCTTTTTATGACCTAAAAGTAAAATTAGGTTATTTATACAGTATATATTGAGGGTTTTTACTCTCATTTATTCATCACCTTTCACTCACCACTTGGTGAGGTCGGAAATTTGCACCCTCGTTAGGGTTATTGGCTGAAATTGTGAGGCGCACTTGTTGAAGGAAGACTTTCTTGGCATATTTTGGCATTTCTCTTGGTGGAAGGTGTTACAACTAGGGTTTTGTTGTTGATTTCTTGGTTAAATGTAAGTGAATTTCTGCAAAACTTCTTGATTGAATGGTTGTAGTGTTATTTTCTTGCATTTATTGTTATAATTTGTTGAATCAAACCCTAGGTGACAAGCACACATTGAAGGTCCTTGTCTCATGTCCCTACCAAGGTTTTAAGCCATTTTATTTGTTGAAGTGAGATAGAGCCTTGCCTTAGCAACACTCTATTCTTTCTTTCTAGCCCTTGTTGAAGAGGGTTGAGCCTTGCCATAGCAACACTCAATCCATCTTCCATGCTAGTTGTTTTTCTTATTTGTTGATCTAAGAAGGAGAAAACGCACCAAGGCCTAGTTCCCCTACACTTTGGTGAGCCGATTTTCCCTCGGGTTTGACTAGTGAAGCCTTGCTCTAGCAACACGTCACTCTCAAACCCTCTTGTCTTAGATCAATCATCATTGAGCTAGCCGTTTTTTTCCATTGAGCCAAGCAAGGAGGAGACAACATCGAGGCCTTGCCATAGCAACACCAGAGTGAGCCTCTCTCCCCTAGGGTTTCATTCTTGAAACCTTGCCATAGCAACACCTCAAGGTCTAACCCTCTTGTCCTTAGCTTTACTACCATTACTTGATCCTTCAGCCTTTGCTTCCTCCTTTTGACTCCATATGCCCTAGGAACGCACTGATCTAAGCCCTAGTGTAATCTCAAAACAACTTCTAATACTTTGAACAAACCCTAACTTTACTAACCCTAGCCTAAAACTAATCTTCTAACCCTATATGCTGTCGTCTTCTTTAATGCTATAAACATTTTATATACAGCATTTATTTTCATCTTAAAAAACTAATTGAATGGTTGGCTAAAGCGTCGTTCCTAAAGTGTTGATATTGTTACATTGAATGCCATTAGCATTTATTGTGAAGTGACAATATCTTTCATTGCTATTTTATAAACATTGACTTCATCAATATTTATTATCCAATTTCTTATATGTATAATAGATAGTCATTGATTTATATGAAGTACTAACCAAGTGAGCAAGCTTGCATATATCAGTTTCTTGTTGCTTTCTCTCAGGCAGGTGTATCTCTCTTTTGGTTATACTTTATTATTGGCTGTTAGCCGGACTATCTGCTCGGTGGTGACTTGTGAGGGGGGAAACTTATCCTTGTCTTATAATCGTTTGCCTTCTCAAAACCCCAGGTCACCAGGGACGTCTCCCCTGGGCCTTACCACCCTAAACAGAAAGAACCATCCCATTGAGGTGACATTGGGTGGGATTGGTTCCAGTTACGCCAGTTTGACTACTCTTCATCTATTTACTATCCTAACTACAAACTGCGCGATAACAGTCACCTACCGGGCTTGATCATTAGAACGCATTTCACCACTTCGGAGGATTTTTGTGAGTGAAAAACTCAAGGATAATAAAAACGGCATGCTAAGCCAGATTAATTACCTGAGGAAAAAAAATACTCAATGAAAGGACTTCCCTAATGATAAAGTCCTAAGCTATTGTTATCGCATAGTTTGTAGATAGGAGAAGAAAGGCTATAAAGTAGAAAGTCAAACTGACGTAACGGGAACCTATCCCACCCAATGTCACCACGATGGGATGGTTCTTTCTCTTTAGGGAGGTGAGGCCCAGGGGAGACATCCCCGGTGGCCTGGGGCTTTGAAGAGACTAAAGGATAATCAAACAAATGACAAGTTCCCCCTTCACATATCACCACCAAAACAGATAGTCGAGCTTTATAGCCAATAAAAATAACTAGAAGCAATAACCAAGTGGAATCCCTACCCAAAAACAAAACAACAACAAACTAATATATGCAGGCTTGGTTTCTACTTCATATATATCAACAACTATCCGATATTCAAGACAAGCAATTTGAAAGTAAATGTTGACGAAGTCAATGTTTACAAATATAGCAATGAAAAATAATGTTACTTCACCAATAAATACTAGAACAATGTGGCATTCAAGTTAACTAATCAACACTTTATTTAATAAATGCTTTAATCCACCATCCAATTGCTTATAAAGTAAAACGTTGCTGCTTTAAAGATGAGATATCCAATGATGACATCAGCAACTTACGGTTAGTAGGTTAGGGTTAGTATAGTTAGGGTTTAAGATTCAAAGAGTTTGAGAGTTGTTCGACCAATTTCACTTCAACGTTGGAGGACTTCTAGATCAATGCCTTAGGGTTTAATGGAGTCATAAGTGAAGGATGCACAGGTTGAAAGAGGCAAGATTTCAAGGACTAGAGGGAAAAGTTTTGAGGTGCTGCTAAAGCAGGGCCTCAAAATCGGAACCTTAGGGGAGAGAGCCTCACTCCGGTGTTGCTAAAGAAAGGCCTCGTGCTCTCACCTCCTTCCCAGCAAACGGCTAGCTCAATAATAACAAAATATAACCAAAACAAGAGGGTTTGAAGAGGAAGGTGTCGCTACAGCAAGGCCTTTCAACAAACCCTAGAAAGAGTACGGCCCTAGTGTAGTAAACCTAGGCCAGGGACGTCTCACTCTTCTTGGCTTTAAAAAATAGTACGGCTAGCAATAAGTGAAGACAAGAAGAGGGTGTAGCGACGGCTAGGCTCTCTTTTCTCTGTCAATGGCTGAAAATCTCTCTATTAGGGGGGACATGAGACAAGGACCTACTTGTGTGCTTGTCACCTAGGTTTTTTGTTCAGCAATAATCATAAATACATCCAAGAAATTAAACTACAACCATTCATTCAAGAAGTTTTGCAGAAAAATACTTACAATTCACCAAGAAATAAATGTGCAAACCCTAGTTGTAACACCTTCCTTCAAGAGAGAAACCAAAATATGCCAAAATAGCCTTCCTTCAACAAGTGCGCATCACCAAATTATCCAATAACCCAAGATAGGGCGCCAATTTCAGACCTCGCTAATGAGTGAGTAAGTTGTTATGATCCAATAAGGATCAAAATCCTCAATATATACTGTATCAATGACCTAAGTTTACTTTTTAGGTCATAAAAAGGCCGACAAGGCCATAATGTCAAAATCATACTATTTTTACATTAAATGCTAAGTAAAAACCCTAATTAAGCAGCAAAGAGAGTAAAATCCCCTTCAAGGGAGGCGCTAGCCCTTTCTAGGGAAAATGAGACACCCAGGAGCAAAACGTTAGCCCCCCAGGGGCCTCTCCAACATGCCATACGTGCCACTGCTGTCCAATCTGTCTCCAAAGGCGTCCATGAAGTTGGATGACATCATGGTGAAGATGGGGACGACCTAAGCCTTCCAAGGCTAGCGTTCCACTGAAAAGGGATCATTCCCGCTAGGTCTAGTCCTGTCGGAGTGTCTCTGGTGGAACGTCCTCTTCCTCTCAGGTGCAAAACCCATGATCAAGCTATGTCTTGTCTCTGCCCCCTGATGGGGTCTCAGCATCCATCTGGTGGGCTCTTCAGCCCCATGGAGGTCCGAACTGGTCATCTCCCCATGTGCACCGATCCAAATGGTACCTGTCCATCGAGCATGGTCCTGCACATCAAAAGCTACGCCCTCCATGGGCTCATCAGTCACAGGGATCATAGCAATGTCAATCACATCTCATCATCAATATTATTAAACATATGCATAAAACCCCTAATACATCAGTCAATAGCTC
>ML853483.1:14549-29594 GCA_009831015.1 Picea engelmannii
GTTAATGATGTAAACCTATATGTTGCCTTCAGAGGGGTCAGTGGCCTGAGTTCCTAAAGAGAGAAGGGAGAAGAACTTCTCCTGAGAAAAGAAATTGCTTTTTCCTATGTAAAAACCTTATAAAAAGGGAAGTTCGCAGGTTGTTATATAGGCAGGGTGAGAGAATGACCCATTCTCGCAGGTTGCACTATAGCCAAGGTGCGAGGTGTTCGCAGGTTTCTCTATAGCTAGGGTGCGAGAATGACCCATTCTCACAGGTTGCACTATAGCCAAGGTGCGAGAATTCCAGCACATGGGAAAAATGAGCGTTTTCGTGAATCTTCTAGAAGGAGAAGCTTCTATGGTGAGGTGGCATCCGAATGGTTTGGATCTTACTTGCTTTCATGATTTAGTGGGATCATCCTAACCTCCTCACCTTATCTTCTTCAAATTATAAAAGGAGAGGAATTCTCATGGAGAAGGTTAGATTGGATGAGCTTTTGTTAGCTTGATCTTTTGGTTGGCTTGGAATTATTAGCTTGATTAGAGTGGCTTTGAGATTTTCTTTGTCAATATAGATTGTGAGTAGCTATCAGATCTATGGTTTCAGAATCCTTGGAGAAAGAAGTGTGTGGGGAACGAAGGACAGTAGGAAGGGACCTTACGACATCAAGGCTCTGGTTGTAAGTTTCTCTTTCAATTAATATGATACAGTGATATATTTCTTTCCCATAAAGTGAGATCTACTTTATTACATAATTCCTTGATCATATGTATAGATTAGCTATTGGATATATTATTTGCTTTCACTTTGGTTGGTTTGTGTTATGTTGATCTTGACCGCACAAGAGCGCTGGAGTGAAGCAAGGAACAACAGAGTCCAAGGAAGCGATTACAAGGTACATATCTTCTTCTCACTTCCAATTTAATTCAATAGTTAGATCTAGGGAAAGCGATATATTATGTCATGTTTTGTTCTAGATCTAGGTGGATCTAGGGAGATCGGTTTGTGTCCGCACTTACGGATTTATCCAATAACAGTACCTCCTCTCCTTCCTTATGCAGACTGTCTTTTCTGTGTTTGGTACCCAGTTTCAACTGCACTTGGTACCTAGACCCTTTTCTTCATGCTTTTACTGAGAGATGTGAGGCAGTTGGTTGTCATAGAACAACTTCAGTCGACTCCCATTCACCAAACCTTCCTTCCATTCTCCATTTAAAGTCTTCAGCTGCACAACTCCTCCTTCCGTAACATAGTCAATCTCATATGGTCTGATCCAATGTGTTCTAAACTTCCCAGGGTACTTCATTAACTTACTGGGATACACCAGTACTAAATCACCCTGCCTAAATGTCTTATTCTTGATATGCCTATCATGATAGGCCTTCTCTCTTCCCTTTTGTACTTATTGATGGAATCCTGTAATAAATCTATCTTCTTTGAGTTCAACTAAATATGAGAGCCTCTCCTAAGAAGCACCAGTGTCATCCATACCTGTAAAGGCAGCAATTCTTAGGCTTGGTACCAATTATTCCATTGGGACAATAGCTTCAAGAACATAAACCAACTTGAAAGGGGTCTGCATTGTTAATTTCTTGCAAGTGGTTCTATAGGCCCATAGTACTATTGGTACTCTTAAGTCCCAGTCACCCCCGTTCACACTGCAAATATTCGTTAGTGTTGTCTCCAAGATTTTGTTGAATACTTCAAATGTCCCATTTGCTTGTGGATGGTAAGGCATGCTCTTTTGATGGTGGACTGCAAATTCCTCAGTCAGGGCTTCAACTGTGTTATTGATGAAATGTGTGCCTTGATCACTCATAAGGATATTTGGGAATCCAAACCCAATTATGATGTCATTATATATAAAGTATGCAGTTGTAGTTTCACTACAGTCCTTAACTGCTCTTGCTTCATCCCTTCTAGTCAAGTACTTTGTCACAATAATTATGTACCTTTCTCCTGTGCACTTTCCTAGTGGGTTTATAGGTCCCACGAATTCAATGGCCCACTTTTTAAATTCTTGTAGGGTCAGCTGCAATGCTAATGGAATTTCATCTCTTCTAGATGATTTCCTGACTCTTTGGCATACATCGCAGACTCTAGAATAGTCTTTAGCATCTCTGTGTAAGGTAGGCCACCAAAGGCCATCTCGTAGAACCTTCTGCATAGCCGCATTTCCTGTGTAATGTCCTCCTTCGATGCCTTCATGAGATTCTGTGAGGATCAATGGTCGTTCTGCCTCCATAACACACCTTATTAATATCTCATCAGGTCCCATCTTGTATAGTTGTCCAGCTATAAGTGAAAAGTTTGCAGCGCGCACCACTAACTATTTCTTCTGTTTAATTGTATACTCACTAGGTGTCATTCTTGTTGATAGGAACTGGACTATGTATGTGAAGTGGTCCTCAATATTTATAATGGCTAGCAGCTGTGCATTTGGCAATGTATCCTCCAAACTGGTGATTTCTTATCTATGTTCCAACCTCGACAAGTGGTCGGGACCTTTGTTCATTCTTCTTGGTTTAACCACAATTTTGAAATCATATTCCTGAAATAGTAGAAGCCATATGCATATTCTTCCCCCCAACACTAGCTTGTTGACTAGGTATTTCAGCGCGGAGTGGTCAGTAAACATTTTAAAGTGTCCTCCCAACAAGTAGTGGCGAAACTTCTACAGCGCATACACCATGGCCAATCCTTCTCTCTCTGTAGTGGTGTAATTAATTTATGTTTTTGATAGCTTCCTGCTAGCAAAGGCTAATGGGTGGTCAATGTCTCATGTTCCTAGTTGTGCTAACACGACTCCCAATGTAATGGACGATGGATCGACATGCACATGAAACAGTTTTCTCCAATATGGAAAGACTAGAATAGGCACAGTAACTATCTTTTGTTTCAGTGTGTCGAGGCTCTGTTGGCATTCTTCTGTGCTATAATCTGGGCATAGCCTTGGATGAATTTCCTATAATATCCAGTATGTCCCCGCGCAATACACAATTGTTGACCGAAGTCGGAGGTGGTAGATCAACCATAATGGAAATTTTAGATGGGTCTACCAGCAATCCCTGCTTACATACAATATGACCTAACATCACTCCAAATGGTGAGAATAAGATGCACTTCTTTATATTCAAATAAATTTGACACTGCCTGCATTTATCCAAGATTATCCTTAGACATTCAATACGATTTTGCAACAAACTAAACATAATCCAGTCATCAAAATATGCTTCTAGAAATTTATGCAAAAACTCTTTGAACGCTTCGACCACCACCCTGGAAAATATGGCTGGGGAATTCTTCAATCCAAATGGCATTAATGTATACTGATAAGATCCCCATTATGTGGCAAACGTGGTTTTATGGCGATCTTCCTTGGCAATTTGAATCTGATGGTATCCTGAAAATCCATCCATAAAGGAATATACCTCCTGGCCTCCCACGTTATCTAACACTTCATCAGTGAATGGTGTAGAGAAGGGGTCATGCAAACAAGTATCATTCAACTTCCTGAGATCCACACATATCCTGATCTCTCTGGTCTTCTTGTCTTGTACTACCATAGGGCTAACCCACTCTGATTCTTTAACAGGTTCGATAATCCCTTCTTCTATCATTCTATCGAGCTCAATCTTCACTTTTTCTTTATATTTAGGGTTCAACCTGTAGGGTCTCTATTTTACTGGATTTTCATCTGGTTTTAAAGGCATCCTTGTCTCTCCCATAGGCCCTTTGATGCCCTTCATATCAGTGAACTTTGTCGGAAACAAGTCCTGATACTCGTGCAGTAACTCTGTAATCTTTTCAATGCTAGTATCATCCCAATAATCTCCGACATTGGCGAGATTCGGTGTCTCCTCTGTTCCAATATTGACTTTTTTTATCTTGATTGGTTGTCCAATAAATGGTATCTCAACTCCTAGTCCTTCCACATCTCTTTGACCCTATGTTTCGGTGATGTTCACCTTCCTCGGATCATCATCTTCATCCACATTGATGTTGTAAAAGCCTTGTAGTTTTTGGAGAGGCACAATCCATTCATCCTCTTCTCGTTCCAAGGGAAGGCTAGATGCCTCCTCAAATAATTTATGTCTCACAATATGTAATGCTTGATCTACAAAAGGATATTGACTTTCAAATAAAAATGTGGTTGCAAAATTCTAAGTCATATCTTCCCAATATGTAGTGATGAGGCGCATCTTTGCTTGGAGGTACCAGTTAATAGGGGTGGTGTCCAGTGTATTAATGAATTTGTGCACCCACTGTTATTTTGGAATGTCACTCCAGGCCTCTTCGTAGCTTTTCACATGGTCCTTTGGGCAGCTTCAACCTGTGTACCTTACTTCACAGCTTTCTACTTGTGCTGAGAACCATGTTGTCATCAAAGTATGGCATTGTCTCCAGTCTGTGATATTGCTTTTGTGTGTCCCCGACCATATTGATGGTGTGGATTTCAGGGCCTCATCCATTGCTAACAATATTTTTTTTGTTGGTACACTTGCTTCAAATTCTGATAGGAAGGCTTCTAACAAATTCAGACCATCAAAGGTGGGTAAGTTACTTATTGTTGTGTCGATCCAGCGAACTTCTCTGGTTAATCTAGCACATCTTCTAGTAGATACTTCATACATTTGGTTCTGCCAGTTCTCTAGTGCTTCTTGTGAATCTGATGAAAACGCCATGTCACTTCACCAACTTAAGTTTCCATCGGTCGTGGGATTAATGTAATCCTATTGTCTGGTTGTTAGCTTGTAGATGTTTTCCAGTTCGTATGTGCGGTCTTCTTCTCTAATGGGATTTGTGTATCGCTGACCCGCATATGGATGTAAGGGTGAAATGACCCTAATTCCATCTGATCCAGGTGGATATCTATGGCCACCCACCTCTTCCAATTGGCTCAAAATAGTTTTCTGACAATTTTGGCAATTTACTATTTTTAGCAGTTTTAACTTCATGGGCCATTTTGAGGGCCTAAATGAAGGTTTTTTGGGATCGAGCTTCTCAATGATGGTTGAAGGCATGATTGAGCCCCAAAAATGAATATCCTCGATGATACCTTTCCAATGGGCTATTATACTCCTAAAACAGAGATCGTATGCAAAAGTTACGACCCCGGGAAGTTGATGTACTAACTTACCCAAATGGGGCCCACATGACTTTTGGTGCTTCATCTCCTAGGGTTAGGTTTTTGGATGTCTAGGGATTTTGGAATTCTTGTTTATTGTAAAAATTCCTTCAGAGCCTCATTGTAATGATATTCTTTTGAATGAGCACATCTGTCACATCTCTTCTCAGAGATAAGCTGCCACCATTCCAGCAAGCTTGTTTCCGCTGCAATTTATAGTTTCAACTTATTTCCTTATTGAATAGAAAACCAGTTTTACTATATCTTTGTTATTTTGTGTTAAGCACCTGTTAATAATCTATATTCATTTCATTCTACTAATAAAATCTGGATCAGTGGTATCAGATCGGTCTTCTCCTTGTCATCTTAATGCATGTCCCCAACGAGATCGGAGTACAAAGAGTTGGGTCTCGAGCTTGTTTCTCTTGAGGAAAAAAGCTCTCACACACCCAAGTGACCTCTCATGGCAGGAGAAAAGAAATATGATGGGATAGGAGATCCTTTCAAACTATTTATTGAGGAATCCCTCACACAACAAAGGAATGAGATGATGGATAATTTCATGCAAATCCTTCGACGACTCCCAACAGGCGACTCATCTTCTTCGAGCGGAGGTGCCACCCCCTTCAAGGTACAAATAAACTTCAATATTCCTATATTTGAAGGTCAAATAGACACAGATGTTGTAGAAAAGTGGTTGAATCCACTAGAAGGGTATTTTTCTGTCCATAACTTTTCGAATAGAGAAAATATTACGTTTGCGCTCCTCAAAGTCGTTCCCCGTGTCAAATATTGGTGGAAAACTTTTTGTGAGAAAAAGAAAACAGAGGAACCCTCATTATTTGCAGTCACAGCCACCTAGGATTCCTTCAGGGATGCTATTAAGGAACAATACTACCTTGTTGGAAGTTATGACGACTTGTATACCAAATGGACCACACTGTGGAAAGAAAGAGACCAAGCAATGCCAGATTTCAAGAATATATTTCATACCTTGTGCACCAAGATGGGTATCAAATATTCAGAGTGACATCTGGTGCTCAAGTATCGCAACGCTCTGCATAGATAAATCTAGACCGAAATCAAATTTTTGGACATCTCATCCTTGGGCACGACCTACCGATATGTTGTCAAAATCAAGCAGAAGCTCAAACAAAAGACGTGACAATTTGGGCCTGGGAACCCCTCACAAAAAAATATAGGAAAGGGTGGCCCCAACCCACAGAACAAAGGACAGAGAAAATATGGACAGTATCAGGAAAAATAGTCCAAGCCACAAGCAAAGAAGGACACTGGAAAGACAAAGAAAGATACTGGGAAGTGGTGTGACTTCCATAAGAGCCCTTGGCATAACATTGTTGACTACCTCTCAAAGCATTCATTGGTGTTTGAAGTGAAAGCCTCTAACTCAGATGCGGGTTTAGACTCTGAGCTAGAACTAGAAAGGGGAAGACGAATCATTGATGCGGAACCCAGTGCCACTTTTTCTACCACTAAGCTCCAGCCTGGTGAACCAGATGAGCCAGGAGAAGGAGAACACCTCTTCCACTCATAGATGTGGGTAGAAGGCACCCCCCTACACTTCATCATGGATAGAGGTAACCAAAAGAAACTCATATCAAGAGAGGTCATCAAGCGGCTGGCCCTGCCGACAACACCGCACCCACAAGCCTACACCATTAGATGGCTCCACCAAGGAAGCGATCTTCGCATCATCCAACAGTGTCAATTGTCATACGGCATCAAGCCCTTCAAAGATGAGGTATTGTGTGATGTTTCTCCTCTCAAAGTTTGTGATGTTATTTTGGGCCAACCTTATTTATGGAAACACCATGTTGTATATGAGTCTAAGCCTCATAGTGTTATTATTACTTTGAACAGGAAATTGTACAGGATACTCGAGGCAGTCCCACCTAGTGTTAATTCCTTGATCTCTACTAAGTATTGCAGGAAGTTCATATCTCATATGGGGAAGTTTTTCTTCTTCGTGATTCGCTCTCAGAATAACTGAAATATCACAACCACATCTAGAGTCTCTGTGGTCGACCTCTCCACATAGCAGAAGAAAGTAGATAAGGTTGTGGAAGAATACTCAGATATCTTCTCCTCACCTACTAGGGTACCTCTACACTGTCGGGTCAAGCACCCCATTTATCTAACCCTCGGTGCATCGCTGCCCAATGGGCCAGTCTATCGTCACTCTCTATTAGAGAATGAGGATATCAAGAGAAAAATCCAAGAACTTCTCCACAAGGTGCACATCTATCCCAGGTCATCACCTTGTGAGAGCCCAATCATGTTGGTACAGAAGAAATATGGAACCTAGTGACTTTGCATTGATTATCGGGCTCCGAATAAAATCATAGTCAAAAACCAATACCCGATTCCTCGAATCAATGACCTCCTTGATCAACTCATGAGGGACAAATACTTCAGTAAGATTGATCTGAAGTCTGGCTACCACCAGGTCCTGATAAAATAGACAAATGTATGGAAAACTTCCTTCAAGTCAAAGGAAGGCCTTTTTTAATGGTTGGTCATGCCCTTTGGTTTGACAAATGCTCCAGCCACTTTCATGAGGATGACAACAATTCACCAATAATTTTTTAGTGGTGTATCTGGATGACATTCTCATTTACAGCAAGACTTGGGTTGAACACTTGCAGCATATTCAGCAGGTTCTGCACACCCTGCGACAGCACAAGCTATATGCCAACTTGGAAAAATGATCCTTCGGCATTAACAGGGTCCATTACCTGGGCTACATAATTGATCAGCATGGAATACATGTGGATCTAGCCAAGATCCAAGTCATCCGTGACTGGCCAGCTCCAACCACACTCACTGAGCTTTGAAGCTTCTTGGGCCTTGCCAATTTGTACCATAGTTTCATGTTGGGATTCCCCCATATTGCATGGGCCCTTAGCTAAATAACCAATTAGGGTGGTGGTAAGGTGAAATTTGTGTGGGGTCAGTCCCAACAACAAGCGTTCAATGATTTGAAGCAGTGCTTGTGCTCAGCCCTTTGAGATCGATACAGATGCTTCATACTATGTGGTGGGCATCGTTCTCACTCAACACAGCCACCATGTGGCCTATCATAGTGAGACACTATCAGATGTTGTATGTAAGTAACCTACTTACGACAAAGAAATGTACTCCATTGTGAAAGTCTGCCGCCAGTGGAGACATTACATTCTTGGGAAGGAGACAATCATCCACATAGATCACAAGCCACTGTAGTTCATGCAGACACAAGGAAAATTGTAGAATGATCGCCATCAGAAGTGGTCCACATACTTGCAGCAATTCCACCTCAACATCAAGTATAAAACAAGAAGCACAAATCGCGTCATTGATTGCCTCAGCAGACCACTAGTCGCAGAACTCACCACAGTGCTAGACTCATGCGGCCATGAGACCTCTGGATGGCCCCAACTCTATGAGACAGACTCGGACTTTTCCACCACCTACCAAATGTTGGGTGTAAACGTAGTTGTCGATAATTTCCATCTTCGGGATGGGTTGTTGTGTCGTTTGGGCCATATATGTGTTCCATCAAGCGAGCGAGAAAAGCTAGTTTGGGAAGCCCACTACAATCAGGTGGAAATACACTTTGGCATTGAAAAGATAGTGGCGATGCTACAAAAACATTTCTACTGGCCGAAACTTCTACAGGATGTCAGCAAGTATATCAGGTCCTACACTACCTGTGCTATTTCCAAACCGACCACTAAGAAACAGGGCCTATACACCCCTCTTCCTAATCCCAACAGGCCATGGGAATCAATCTCAATGGACTACATGTTGGGCCTCCCATCCACCACGTGGGGAAATGACTGTGTTTTTGTGGTTGTTGATATCTTTTCTAAGATGGCGATTATGGTTGCCTGCAAGAAGAACATCACAGTAGAGGCCACTGCCAAGATATTCTTTGAACGAGTCTGGGTACATCTTGGAATCCCACAAACCATTGTCTCATATCGGGATAGATGATTTCTTAGCACATTCTAGTCGAGCCTCTGGTCACTGTTGGACACCAAGCTCACCAAATCCACGGCCTTCCACCCCCAGACAGATGGCCAAACTGAGGTTGTCAATCGAATGATTGTGCATATCCTTTGCATGTATAATTCAAAGCATCCTCGCACTTGGGATGAGAGCCTTCTCTATGTCCAACATAGCTACAACTAAGCCCTGCATATCTCAACCGGTCACAACCCTTTCCAGGTGGGGTTGGGATTCCAACCATTAGGTCCCATAGATGTTGCACTTCCCCTTGCAGTCACCTCGACCGACTCATCTCTTGCTCCAACTGAAGATGACAAAGCCACCCGGTTCATTGAGCGGATCCAGCACATCCACCAATAGGTTTAGGATATCCTACAGAAGTTCAATGACAAGTACAAGCAACGCCATGATCAACATTGGGTGCCATATAAGTTTCAAGTGGGGGACAAAGTTTGGTTGCACTTGCAAAAAGAACGCCTTACAAGACCCCATCGAAAGCTTCACCCATTCTGTTATGGTCCATACACCATCACCAAGGTTGTGGGGGATAATTCTTTTGAGCTCAACATTCCTCCTTTCCTTGGCCTGCACCCAGTGTTTAACATGGATCTCCTTCGCCCTTATTTCCCACCATTATTGGACACCTCGAACATAGCAGAGAAGCTGACACCAATAGATCTCAACCCCAACTGTGTACAACAGGAATCCATCGATCATATTGTGGACACATATATCAAGGGCACTCAATAGCAAAGGATCCCACTTTATCGAGTCGTCAAAGCAGGGCAGCTCCTGCACCAAGGCAAGTGGCTCACCCGGGGCCAAATTCCGCAAAAATTTCCTCATATGATGGGGGAACTCAATGCAATGGAGAAAATTGCTTCCTAAGGAGGGAGTATTGATCCAGGTGGATATCGGTGGCCACCCACCTCTTCCAACTGGCTCAAAATAGTTTTCTGACAATTTTGGCAATTTACTATTTTTAGCAGTTTTAACTTCCTTGGCCATTTTGAGGGCCTAAATGAAGGTTTTTCAAGATCGAGCTTCTCAATATTATCTAAAGGAATGATTGAGCCTCCAAAATTACTATGCTCGACGATACCTTTCCAATAGGCTATCATACGCCTAAAATGGAGATCGTATGCAAAAGTTACGACCCCGGGAAGTTGATGTACTAACTTACCCAAATGGGGCCCACATGACTTTTGGCGCTTCATCTCCTAGGGTTAGGTTTTAGATGTCTATGGTTTTTGGAATTCTTGTTTATTGTAAAAATTCCTTCAGAGCCTCATTGTAATGATCTTCTTGTGAATGAGTGCAGTCATCACATCTCTTCTCAAAGATAAGCCGCCACCATTCCAGCAAGCTTGTTTCCGCTGCATTTTACAGTTTCAACTTATTTCCTTATTGAATAGAAAACTAGTTTTACTGTATCTCTTTTATTTTGTGTTAAGCACCTGTTAATAATATGTAGTCATTTCATTATGTTCATAAAATCGGGATCGCCATCTCTTTCAAATGTCATACGTCTTTTCTTTAAATCAACAACAATAGAACTATTGAAGGCCCAATCAATTCCTAACAGCGCAGGGTAAGGGAAACTGTCATCAACTATCTCAATTACTTCAAAGTCTGCAAATGTTCTAACTCCATCTATTTCCACAGGGACATGCTCCAATCGTCCAAATGGGCTGACAAATTGTTGATTAGCCATCCTAAGCCTGATCAGGGAATAGATTAACTTTGGTTTCCCCATTAGTGCCCATGTTTGCTTTGTCATGACATTGACCTCTGACCCTAAGTCGAGGACCACATAGTCTATGTCATACTCTCCTATCTAAGCATTCAAGTGTAGTTCTTTATTTGTCCTCCTTCTCTTGGATAGCTGGTGTACTACTTTTCTTAGTGAGGGATCTACCCTTCCTATCTCATACTGCCTAACCAAATTTTGCAGTTCTTGTATGGCTTTCCTGTCTTTAAGCAAATATATAAACGTGTACAAAAAACTAACAAGTTTACTTACCTCTTTTTCGTCTCTGAGCGAATCAGACTGATCAAATTTTTTAGGCATTCCATATTCTCTTATTTATGTTCGTGCCTTTGATGAAGAACCTTGATCTTCTTTGAACTCTTTTCTTTCTTCCTCAAATATTTGTCTTTCTTTCTTCGCATCAAAAGTTTGGGTCTTCTTTGCAGCTTTCCTGATTCCTGAGTATTTTGTAATCTTTCCTTGGATCATTCTATCCTCTCCTGTAGCAACGCCTCCTCAAGTGATAACAATGACTCTAGGGCCTTCTCTGTAGGGTTCTTCCTTGATTAACTGTATTTGCAGGTTCTGTTGAGGTCCACATCTTTCCTGAAGCTTAGCCAGCAATACTGGACAATCCTCAATAACATGCTCGAAGGAGTTGCAATAAATGCAAGTGGTACAAGGGTTATGACAGTCCCTTGCTAGATGTCTTGTTTGTGCATAGTTATAACAGATTATCTATCCTCAGCCTCGACCCATACCTCATCCTCATATTCTTCCTTTGAATCCACCACGAGGATTGAAGTTTCCTCTTCTTGGAGAGTTGTACTGTGCAGTGTTTCCTTCTTGTTGTACTTCACCCTGAATTTTGTATATGTCTCTTGACCTTTCATGCATGAGATCGTAAGCCCTACAATCTCTATCATCATGCCCTACTGAGTTATAGAATGTGAAATACAAATTTTTGGGTGTTTGAACATACTTTTACATGTAATAGCACTCACCAGGGCAATGTCAATTTTTGCATACTTCGCACTAGGGTAATGTGACTTGCTTCAAGGGGCTCGGAGCTCCAGAAGCCAAGTATTCATGGAATAGGGGATAGTTCTCCCTATCATTTCCTTCTGATTTGCATCTAACACACCAAATGTCTTCTCTAATGTCTTTTCCCTTATCCTTCTTCATGTCTTCAACCTGCAAAGACAAACTAGTTAGCTGACTCAAGATCTGGTTCATACCTGAGTTTGATTCTCCCATAGGGGATGATTCTAACTTCATGGAGATATCCAATGGCTCAACCTGTGAAGAAATATTCTATTGCATTAGGGGTACTCTAATGTGTGGTAGAAGGGAAACAATGAACCATTCCTTGTTCTTCTCATCAGGGATTTGAAAGGTCAATTGGCCTATTAAGGTCTTGAATCTCTGATCGAATTCCCAAACGGGTTCGACTACCTTCTGCTTGATCTCTTTCATATCTGTAATACATTGTGACTCTAATTTAGGTTTCTTAAACTCTGCAATCAGTGCATTCTTGATCTCATTTAGCAGCTTAGGCTGAGAAAATCCTTGGACAATTTTCATGTACCAACTCAGTGTGTGGTCTCTTAGAGTAGTACTAAACTGGTTCTTTTAACAGCTTCGTCGGTGACATTTTTAATGTTCCATATGGCTTCACATAGGAACCAGTTTTGATCAGGATCTTCATATCTGTTTCCCCTAAAGATAGGGAGACTCATCTCATCTGCCATGGATCTTCCTAGGTTTCTTGTCTAAGTATATGTCGAACTGCAAGTAATAGTACTCTGAGGACTCTGGTGACTCTGACTATTTTGGTTACTTAGTGTTGTTGAAACAACAGGAGGATTAATAGTACTTACTTCAGTAGTCTATGCAGTTCCTGATGTTTCTGATTTGTCCTGACAAAGTTCTTTAGCTTTCCCTTCCTCTGCCCTAACGGGTTCTGAATGTTCTTCGTCTATCAAGTCTGCCTCTTATCCACTGTAGAAACCCTCATCCCCGTAGTTCTTCTTAAACAGGTTCACGAGATGAACTTCTCTGAACACCCTCCCACTACGCATATGGCCCGCTTCTGTGTCGTTGTCACTATCCGAATTTTTGAACATTATCCTTTTTGAATCCGATCAATCTACTGTATCTTCAAGATGTGCTTTTCATGCAATAGAATCTTGATTCTCAACTTCAGAAAATGAAAACATTTCCCTCTGGGTCCTTTAAAGAAATATCTCTCAGCTTGGCTATATGACTCTACTCTGTCAACAGCGAAATCGGTGATGTACCCTTCAATGGTTTTATCGAGCCAATGATCTACTTCTCATGACACAACGTTATCAACTCTCTTGACCTTCTGGATCAGCATCGACGTCCAGACCATAGGAGGTCTAGATCTGATCTGGATAATCTAGCTAGCCACTCATATAACTCTTGATGGATTCCCCCAAATAAAATCTTGTGTATATCGATGAAGATATATCTTCCTAGCCAATCCTCTGTACTCAGATTAGGGTTCTTGTTCTAAGCTTCAGTGAAGTCATTTTCTTGATCCTCTATCCACTTTTTAATTTCTGTCTTTGACGGAAACCACCTTGATATTCCCTCAAGAATATTCATGTCCTAGAAACAGAACCGTTTGTTGGAACAAGGGGCAGACCCAGGGTTCAGCTCCAAGAGCGCACAAACAAGCCCTAACTACTGGCCCTTTCGGAAACACCTGCGAAGCAAATGCAGTCTCATCCGAAGTAGCTATGAGGGGGTTGCATGACAGATATTTCTACAACTAAGGGAAATATCAAGTGGATCTAATACAAATAGTACAATATGCATAAATCACTTATCAACTCAAATCTACCATGCACAACTATCTATCATATCTAACACAATAATGCAATAACAGTAAATCCAATGGAAAAGACAAAGTGTCAATCACACACGACACAATATATACTTGGTTCACCCTCTCTCTAGGGCTACGTCCACAAAACTGTGCTTATGACATATTAAGATAAAGAATACAGTTCTTGTCTGCACTCTTAGCTAGCAGATCTTCTTTCTTCTTTTCTCTTTCTCTCCCCATCCTGTGCACCCAGCTACAAGTTTTGACCTTCGCACCCAGCTGAATATCTTACAATACCATAAGGCTCTCACACTTAGCACTTCTCTTCCTCTCAATACAACAATCACTCACAATACCATTAGGTCGAACACTAGCAACAATAATAACACCCACCTGACCCAGGTCCTCTTAACCTTTATTTATACATTACAATAGCTCAACAACATCCTTAGGCAGAAACCTAAGTGTCAAAACCTTAGACACCAAAACCCTAGGTCAACTTGACCCGCGTTTCCCAAGCTTCGCTAGCTTGTCTTTCCTTCCTTCTCGTGTGGTGATCCAAAGTATCCAACGATGGCTTTTCTTGCTTGTTGAGTTGTCTACGATCCGTATTCCTCACTAATCTATCATCCTTGATCTCCTCGTTCAATGGATTTATTTTCCTTACTTCGCTTCATCTTTCCTGATCTTCTGCTCACTTCGACCCAGTAACAGTCACTGTGTCTTCCGTGAAGTTCTCATTTCACCTTTTCTTCCTTTATATTTTCTTCCTTCCATAACCAAGGGCCAACAATGACCCCCCTTTAGCAAGAAAAAATTCCATGTGTCTATGGAATTTTCTTCTGATCTTCTCACCTCTAGTTGATCTCCACCTATTAGACCTACTAGATATCTCACTTTCCTCTATTCTACCTGAACTTCCCTCACTCGATGAAGATATATATGAAAAATACCTGTTTGGTTGTATGTCCTATAACACTCCATCAAATGAGAGAAACATTTAGCAAGTGTCATAATGGTTGTGATGAAACGTCTTGAGGAAAACACAAGAACATAATATTACAAGTGACTTTTGTTGTTACAATAAAATTCTCAACCCATTCTCAACCCACTTATTTTTTTGCAAACCTAAGAATAAATAGTACAAGTGAGTTCATGCTTCATGGATTGACATAGACTGTAATTTTAAGAGAATGGAGGAAGGGATTTATTTTACAATCCAAAATATTCTATAAAGAACTAGATATTTCTACAAAAATGAGTTGCAACCAGAAAGAAAACCACATTTGCATTTAACCATAAAGAATATGTTTTCTTCA
>ML853484.1:0-14326 GCA_009831015.1 Picea engelmannii
GGTCAAACCACCACAATATATCAAGCCAAGTCTTGAACCAAACCAAAACAAAGTTATTCTTACATTAGTATTGGTGATTAACAGATTAACAACAAATAAATTTTATTTCAACATTGACATAGTAAAGATAGAGACTCTCATCAATTTAATTTCATAGAGATCTCTATTGGTGAAATGAAAACACCACAAGCTTGTCATTCAAAGACCATTAAAACCTTTCGTTGAAATGTTGATGTAAATGTGAGATCATGTCTCTCTTACTTTGTAATATTTATAGTGGCTTTCTTCATTCCTCCATTTGTTCAAGTGATTCTTTCTTTCTATGTCGTGTAACCCATTGTTACATTATTTTTCTTAGTTCTTTCATACACATGACTATTTTCAACCATATTTCCAAATCAAACAAAATTTAAATTATAAGTGAAAAACTATAATTTTTATTTCACATTTTCTTGAATAAATTGATATTTTGAATTATATATATATATATATATATATATATATATATATACACACACAATCAAAATTCGAATAGTTACACCGCCAAATACATAGGTTCTGCATCCATTTTAGGATGATAACAAAAACTAAGACATTTAACTCCAAAATTTTGGACTCTAAGCCATCGCTTTAAGATAGATCACTTCATACCTGCAATTCAAATCTACAAAAAAACAAAATTCAAAAATTAAAAATTTACAATAAAATTTATGTACAAATTTAAAATAAAATGTACACATGTACTGTTTTAGATTTAGATAAATAAAACAAGTTGTGATTAAAGAAAAATTGACATACACACCAAAAGAGCTAAGTCTCGTCCTCCAACATACTCCTTTCCACCAAATATAATTTAGACATCTGCAACAATAAAAAACAATAAAAAAAAAACAAATAACACACATTAGCATATATAATTTAACTAAATATTTTTTGTAAATACAAAGAAAACCTTATATTATATCAATTGTCTCCAATACAGTGACACTTGGCAGCCACCTGTTCTGCCACAAGAGGGAAACCAGAACAGGTTGCTCGATCTGTTTCAGCACTACCATGACTGTAAGAAATTATACAAAAAATTGCAAGTGTTTGCAGGAACCCAGTTTCGCCTTCCTATTCTAGGGCTGGCCATATACAGAGCTACCATTACTGACAGAATTATACAGACAAAATCAACAAGACTTGTTGAATCATCTAGCTTGTTGTCGTGGTAAATTAGACCACCAATGCTATAACTGAAATAAACAAAAAACTGTGACCTGGGGTGAGCCGCTTCATTCCATGGCGGAGCTTAGTTGTCCATGGATGGTATAGGCAGGGGTGAATCGTTGTCTGCAAGTTGGCCACCAGGCTTGCGTTGGAGCATCCGTGAGTGCCTCGAACATAATATCCACTCTTTGACTGATAACGCCTTGAAAATGCATCTGGTCATCCTTCCACTGCCTAATCTCGAAGAGGAGCTCAAGGTTCTCTTCTGCGAGATGGTTGGAAAAGTGTGGAGCCTCTTTTTCCTTGCTCGTCTCGTCGTCGCCCCATTGCAATTGTTTCCTTGTCTGTACTTGCCAGCTGCCAACTTGGAGGGATCTCCTCCTCCACTTGGCAGGTCTCGTCACCATAGTAGGGCTCTTTCGGCTTGATAGCTAGGGGGGCTAAGAGGTTTGTGGCCATGGGGGGACACACGCCCAAGGATGGTGCCTCCTATTTCACTATACTTGGACTGTGATGTAGAGCCGAAGGTGGCGACAGGGGAAAGTGCGTTGTGGAGGAAGTTGTTTCCATCTTCACCTTGCATGCCTCAGGAGACTAGAGTGAAGTTGGCTGAGTGCTCTGGGTTGAATGTCGGGGATTTCCAAAGTGAGCGATGAGTGTTATTTGAGAGGCAGTGAGTGTTGAAGGAAAATCTCCCTGCGGACAGGTAGATCGCCTCAAAGAGCTAGACTCTTAACTCTAAGACAGAAAGTGCTTAACATGGACATTGACTTCCTTTTAGATCTAGGTGGACTAGTGTGTGAGAAGGAAGGAGAAAAGAAGTACCTTTTATCGATGTTTGTCTCTGCACGCTCCGAGCTGAGCTCCGATCTTTCGTTCCTCGATGAGCCCTGTAGACAAAGAAAGTACGACTACTTCCTACTCTATCAAGATTAGTCTGAAATAGGTCTATCTACTAAAGAGACAAATTCATGTGAGATTGAACATTAATTAGAAAGAAACAGGCCAAGCAAATTATATTAATGAGGAAAAACCATTGCTTACAGCCGTAGATGGATTGTAGCAGTTTCGTCAAGTCCTCCTTGTCTACCCCTTGCTCAAAAGATCCACGATCCGAATGATGACAACTTCATTGATTGCTTCCTATGAGATCATAGGTCTCTTGCTTCCAAAATATCTCTGTTCCAGCACCACTTATGAGATCATAAGTTTGGTGTGATTCTCCTTTTTGCAGTCCCCTTTCACCATGAGAAAATTTGCTTATATAGCCTTGGAGAGGCTTTAACCACTTGAGATATCCTTGGGGAAGTTGAGGATTTGCCTCCTTCAGTTGAGGATCTGCCCTAAGATCATGGCTGGACTAGGGATTCGAATCCAACTGCCTTCCAAGAATGAAAGGATCCTTCCCCCCTTCATCTCAACAACTTAACTACTGCCCAGAATAGGTAGTACTCCCTCAAAAGGACCATCAGAGCGTTGTAGCGCTCCCTAGTAGGCTTTAGGGGGGCGCCAACACTCTCAAAATCCATAGCGCTCCCTCAAAAGGGCCAGAGGAGCTTTATAATGCTCCCAGACAGTGTAAGGGGGAGCGTTGACACTCCCAGAAGAGGTATAGGGGAGCGCTCTCCTTCGAAAGCTAGTTTTTTGAGTGTTTTCAGATGGCAAAAGGTTTGCAAGCCTGTTGACTCATTTCTCCTCTTCCAAATCAAATGTGTGAGGTGTTTCAAGTGTCATTCTCATGTCGTTATAGGCACGACATAGGCATCATGGCAGCATGCTTTCTTTGAAACTTGCGACACTTGTGAGCAACATGCGACACTTGTGACCTTGTGAGAAAAATGCGACACTTGCGACACTATCAAAGTGAGTATTTTTTATGTGTAACAGATTGCCCCCCAAAGTGTGAAGTTAGAAGACAGGAACTGATAACTGAAATGCTTTGTAGACTTTCAAGCAAGGGTATAGATGCAAAGAACCTGACAGAAGCTGCACACAAACATCCAACAAATATTATGACATGTTTCAAACCCAAGGCAGGCATACCTATGCTTGGGTGATAAATACTTGCAAGATATGGCTGCCATAAAATACACTGCGGATTCATAATTGTATTGATAAAAGGTATAGCCACCGAGGATACAGTGTAGATCTATACTCTGATGACCTGAACTGATCGTAGCCACGAAGAATACATAGTGGATCTATGAGATGACAAGACATAGCCACGACCAATACAAAGTGGATCTATGTAACAATATATATGTGTCATTGTTCAATAGAAACTCCTTCGCAACCTGGGAAAAGTACATATCAAAGTGATCACTCAACCTAGGGTCTTCTTACCGATCCCGATGTAGTACGAATCTAACCATGTGAATAGATGTCCTGATGTCGAACATGGCAGAAACCACTTGATTACCGATCAATGATGTAAACAGTTAACTAGCGCGAGGGATATCACCATTAATGTCAATGATTCCCAAGGCAATCTAGTACATTCCAACGAATGTGAATGGATGAGCTGGAGTCGAACATCTGTGGAATCATCCGATCAGAGGTCAATGATGTAAACCCACTGTCGGACTTGAGGAGGCCTGCCTTTGAGGCATGCAGGTCCCAAAGTACTAACTAGTTTCTAAGCCCAGTTCCTGGATAATGTGTTGAAGTCGACAGGAATAGGCTCGTCGAAGGAGGGCCTTAATGTATCCCCCATCAACGGCACAAAACGAACACAGAGATGTAATTGGTAGATCAAATGAACATGGACTGACATAGGTATTGAGACAAGATATTTGTGATGGCTGACTCTCGAGGTGGATACTTCCCTTGAACACTGAGGCACAACAGCAGAAACATGACATGGACCAAAACTTGATGATGCAGTGGATGTTGTGACTTACGTCAGGTGACCTAAAGGAGTGAAAGAAACTCAAAGGATTGGCTTAGTGCAGAGGTTTAGCGCATTATAGTGCGTGCAAAAACAAAGTGTCGTGTTCAAAGGCGACTCTAAGAATTACTTGGTAATGTTCTCAAGAGACTGCTTGGCTTGCTTCTTTCAATTTTTTCCCCCATCCAGATAGACAAGTACCTCTTTTTAATTTAACGAGCTCGAGGAGGATAACACATGCTCGATAAAACTCACCTTCGGTAAGTTCTTCTTCCTTTGTTTAACGAACTGGAAGAAGTAAGGGTTCAGTCTCGTATGGGCCTGTCGATGTTTGTTTTAGCGAGTCCAAAGACAGAAAACTCGAAGGTTTTTCATGATTATAGAGTCTAGAAAAACACTTAAAAGAAAACTCTCTCAGTTCCTTTTTCGTAAAGAAGTCTGACGAGACCGAAAAAGAGATAAACTATCACTCAACAGACATTTTCTTCAAATACTTTAACGAACGTGAAGAGAACAAGGTCGCTCGGTAATCTTTTCATCTTTAGAGAGTTTGAAAAAAACTTAAAGGTGACTCCAGTGTTGTCCTTTTTAGTAAGGTTAGTCTCGCGAGGCCGAAAAAGAGATAAATTATCAGTCGAAAGACGCCCTTTCAAACCATTTAACGAGTGGGAAAGGAAGCAAGATCACTCGGCAATCTTTTCATGTTTAGAAAGTCTAAAAAGAGCTTAAAGGAGACTCCAGGGGGTTCCTTTTTCATGTATCCATACAGGTCTGAAAAAGAGATAAAAGTCTACCCGAATGCATTCTCATGTATTTATGAGCACGAGAAAGAACAAAGACTAAGCTCAGTATGCCCCCAGCTTGAAAGATAGTGGCTTAACTCCAGAAAGATCATCACAGGCTGGAGACATGCCCTCCAAGCTTCGATTCATTCACCGGCTCTGAGGTCGTCACCAATTTCTCTAGTAGATGAGAAAAAGGAGAAGGGTGGATGAAAAGAAGGTTCAAGAGAGGTTATTGTTTCATTTTTTAACGAGCTTGACACAGGAAAAGAACTATGCTCAGGACATCTATTTCATTTTTTAACGAGCTTGCCACAGAGAAGAGAAACTATGCTCGCGGTTTCATCCGGATCATGGCTTCCAAGAGGATAATGCTCTAGAAGGGTACCATGTCAAGGGACAAAACTCGGTCATGGTTTCCAAGAGATCTTTGTCATATGGAAGAGAATCACTTTGTAAGGAACACATGTCGAGGGTCGTGACAGGGGTAAGGAGATCAGGCTCCAATAACCCTACCGAAGGGATCACCATGTCAACTACCGGATCCAAAGCATCGGAAGTTGAGGTCATGGGAGACAACGCCACATAATTGACATGCAGCAGGGGTGATACTGTCTGCATATAAGAACCACTTAGGGAGGTAACCCAGTCAGGGATGATGAATGAAAGTTGATCAATAGTCACAATTCTTCCATCGTGAGGGAAATATATCACATGGAAAAGGGTGGATACAAGAGCTTTCATAGCATAGACATAATCTCACCCAAGGAGTAAAGAGAAATCCAAGAGGTCTCGGACTACCATGACATCGATAAAGACAGTTTTTCCTCCCAAAGTGACAGGAAACTAAGGAAGGATCCCTAAAGGTTGGCTGGTTCTTCTATTAAAAGCTAATAGATTCTGTGTAACCGGTGCAAGCTGCGGACAACCCAAATCGTACCAAGCAACAGAAGACAAAATACTAATGGATGCACCTTCATCTATCAGTGTTTGAGGAACGTCCCGACCATGAACCTATACTGTAATCTGTAAAGGAATGTAAGAGGGAAGACGAGGTCTAGTTAGCATACCCCAATAAAAAAGGATGGCCTCATTACTTGGAGGGGGTTTCGCAGGAGAAGGGGGAATGCCCCCCGGTACGGTAGAGTCTGTATTAATGAGAAAAACATGGGCAGTATCGAGTTTACTCTCTAGAGGGAGAGTAGGATCGACCGATGATTGGATCGGATCAACCAATGGTGGACTTGGATAGACCACTTTAGCACTCTTCAGAGGAAGAGTGGGATTGACCGAGGAAGGGACTGGATCAGTCACTTTGACATTCCTCAACGGAGGAATGGGATCGACCGATGGAGAAACTGGCTTGACCACTTTGGCACTCTTCAAAGGAAGAGTGGGATTGACCGAGGAAGGGACTGGATCAGTCACTTTGACATTCCTCAATGGAGGAATGGGATCAACCGATGGTGAAACTGGATCGACCACTTGAGTTTCATTCTCCATGGGAAGAATGGGGTCGACAGGTGGAAACAGATCGATCGCTTGGTGTCACTCTCTAACGGGAGAGTGGGATCGACCGAGGGTGAAAACAGATCGACCACTTGATCAACCAGACTGACCGGGGATGGAACCGGATTGACCAGTCCATCAACAAACAATGGGTCAGAGGAAAGCTTACGATAACCTTTTGGAAGTTGAAGTTTTTCCAAAAGAGAAGAAGCCTCGTCCATGCAAGGACAAAGGTGAGAGTAATAATTACCTTTACATAACATGCAAGGGAACTTGACAGTTTGCTTCTTCTTACCAACTTGAACATCACTAGTTGACGGGGTATCATTGACATGATCGACAGAGGCCGATGATGTGGAGGACCACATTTCTAAGACCTGGGTAAGACTGGGGCAACCCCTCAGAAAGTGGTCACCCTTACAAAGGCTGCAAGGGAATTTGAGTTTTGGATTCTTCATATTAATCTTGTTGACCTCATCAACACTCCCAGTACTATTAACAGTAACTGGTTTCTTAGAGACAACATCTAATGTTGTTGGGGCCTTTGTCCTTTTCGGGTTCTTCTTCTTCTTCTCTTTCTGTTTCTTCTTCTTTTGATCAACCTGGCTACTTGCTTTAGAGCTTTCACTAGGCGAAGAAGGAGAAATGGAAGGAGACTTAATGGGCGAAGAAGGTGAAAAGTCGACGTGAGGTTGATGTGTGGGTGGTGTATTGACATCCAAAGTATTAGAGGCAACTGAAAAATTGGGAGGATTTGGGATCATTGGAGTGGGGAACAACCAAACTGGTAATCCAATAGTGAGTCCTGGAAAACTTAGTGTGGCAACATATGGAGGACCAAAGTTTCCAAATGAAGGAAAGGTATAAGGTTCCCCAGAAGAAGGGGTTCCTCCATTGGTACTCCCAGGATTTGATGCCATTATCACTGACTCGACCTAAGGTCCACTAAGTAAAACAAACAACACACACTAGGAATCTAAGAAGCAATCAATCAAACAAACCTTCCTATGATGAAACCACTAGTTGGTGATGAAATCCCATGTTGCGAGATCAAAATAGGAAGGGGCGAGGATAGAGCGGGTGGATTAGTTACATTGGCAACATGCTTAATGGACTTACGCCTTGCTGCAAGCTTCCACGCAGTAATTGTGGATTTAGCCTCCAAGGAGCTCGAGTGAGTTTGACCAATGTCTGTTCCAGGTATAGTGAGACTTCCCTTCACCGTCACCTTGTGTGAGACCCTAAAGATTGTGGCTACTAAGGTCACCAACTCATAGTCAGCCCCTGGGTGGGTACAGTCGACAGTCCAATCAGAACGTATGGGCAAGATAACAAGTCCAAAATCAACTTGAAAAGCACCCACACATAATCGTGGGTATACCTTCCAGTGACCCCCAATATACGATCCGACCACTACAAACAGTTGGGCCACAGAGGGATAATCTCCGTAACTCACCCGAATGGGACCTCGTGCATAACCCCTATGTGAGAGGGGGATCCCAGCAAGCCAATACGACAATTGGATTTGACTCTCCTTACCGCAAGATACTAAGTTTGTTTGATAGCTTTGGAAAGTTATCCTTTCAACCTATTCCAAATCCCTACACCTTAAACTAATGTAGGTTTGCTAACAAAGATGTAAAAAGTCTGATAAATTTTAGTTAAGCATTGATTTTAATAGTTGTTGTTTACTTAGAGGGTGTACGAAAGTGAAACTGATGGAATGATGACTCAATTCCCAAAAATATGCATGAAATATGATAAGCAATCATTTCTTTTCAATGAATACCTATTTAAGGGAAAGAGGAATAGTCGTTTTCACTGTCAAACACTTGATAAGGAATGCCCTCAATCAATTTTGTTCTCAATCAAATCCAATATGATGCTACAACATTTCAGAAATGCAAACTAATCATTCAGATGTACTTTTTTTGTTTGTATGCGAATGATAATCAATTCAATGCAAAATTTCTCCTGCCAACTACCCTTTTAGATCAAGGAGATTCAGACAAGAATATGCAGAGTTCGCATAAACAACACACCCTTTTGCAATCAAACAAGAGAAAGAAAATAAAAAACGCAAAAGGAAGGAGAAATAGATTGGATCAGATGACCTCAAAGAACCAAATGAGAAGAGTTACAGACTTTTAATGTCCTTCACTAGAGTTCCCACTCAGTCGGATAGGAGAGAAGAAAGCAAGGGATTGATTTCAAGATCTCAACAACAAAAAATCAAAAAGAATGAAGAAGGGCATAAAAATTGAACAATAAGGTGTTTAATTCTCAGGAGGAAGCATTTCAAAGGTCAAAGGAAGCATTATTGAATCACAAAGCAACTCAGCAAGTGAAGAAGCAAGGTCTGGACCTCCAAAAAATGGATTTTTTGCAGAGATTTTGGACAAAAAAGGGTTGGCGCTCTGGTATAAGGGCCACCAGAGCATTATAAATCTCTGTCCAACACATCCATGGAGTGTTGGCACTCTGCTAACATGGGCAGGGGGCCGCCAGGCTCAAAAAAATCATAAAAAGTCTAAAAAACCCAAAATTTCAATGGAATTTTCATAGTCAAGCTGAATGTGATGGGGTAAAGAGTCAATCAGCAAATGCAATCAAATATAAAGGGGTGAACAAGGCCTAAGAAAACCAAAGGTAAGACAAGGTCTATGAGGAAAAATCAAAACCAAAAGTTTCGAGCCCTTTTTCCCCAGCGGAGTCGCCAGTTTCTGTTGAAGGAAAATCTCCCTGCGGACAGGTAGATCGCCTCAAAGAGCTAGACTCTTAACTCTAAGACAGAAAGTGCTTAACATGGACATTGACTTCCTTTTAGATCTAGGTGGACTAGTGTGTGAGAAGGAAGGAGAAAAGAAGTACCTTTTACCGGTGTTTGTCCCTGCACGCTCCGAGTTGAGCTCCGATCTTTCGCTCCTCGATGAGCCCTGTAGACAAACAAAGTATGACTACTTCCTACTCTATCAAGATTAATCTGAAATAGGTATATCTACTAAAGAGACAAATTCATGTGATATTGAACATGAATTAGAAAGAAACAAGCCAAGCAAATTATATTAATGAGGACAAACCATTGCTTACAGCCGTAGATGGATTGCAGCAGTTCCGTCAAGTCTTCCTTGTCTACCCCTTACTCAAAAGACCCACGATCCGAATGATGACAACTTCACTAATTTCTCCCTATGAGATCATAGGTCTCTTGCTTCCAAAATATCTTTGTTCCAGCACCACTTATGAGATCATAAGTTTGGTGTGATTCTCCTTTTTGCAGCCCCCTTTCACCATGAGAAAACTTGTTTATATAGCCTTGGAGAGGCTTTAACCACTTGATATATCCTTGGGGAAGTTGAGGATTTTCCTCATTCATTTGAGGATCTGCCCTAAGATCATGGCTGGATTAGGGATTTGAATCCAACTGCCTTCCAAGAATGAAAAGGATCCTTCCCCCATTCATCTCAACAACTTAACTACT
This sequence comes from Picea engelmannii, assembly GCA_009831015.1. NCBI lineage: Eukaryota > Viridiplantae > Streptophyta > Pinopsida > Pinales > Pinaceae > Picea > Picea engelmannii. The sequence continues at coordinate 9,872 of ML853484.1, forward strand.
ACCCAGAATAGGTAGCGCTCCCTCAAAAGGACCATCAGATCATTGTAGCGCTCCCTAGTAGGCTTTAGGGGGGTGCCAGCGCTCTCAAAATCCATAGCGCTCCCTCAAAAGAGCCAGAGGACCTTTATAACACTCCCAGACAGTTTAAGGGGGAGCATCGGCTCTCCCAGAAGAGGTATAGGGGAGCGCTTTCCTTCAAAATCTAGTTTTTTGAGTGTTTTCAGATGGCAAAAGGTTTGCAAGCCTGTTGACTCATTTCTCCTCTTCCAAATCAAATGTGTGAGGTGTTTCAAGTGTCTTTCTCATGTTGTTATAGGCACGACATAGGCATCATGGCAGCATGCTTTCTTTGACACTTGCGACACTTGTGAGCAACATGCGACACTTGCGACCTTGTGAGAAAAATGCGACACTTGCGACCTTTGTAATGACGACACTTGCGACACTATCAAAGTGAGTATTTTTTATGTGTAACAGTGAGCCTGTTAGCCTGAGAGAGGGCGTTAATTTTTTCGAGCGCCCCTCTTTGGATTTTCGTGCTCTGGTGGCATGGTAGGGGGATAGGGGGTGGTAGAGGGGGTGAAAGGAGGCTATGGAAAGAATAAGGATGCAGTGGAGGGAGATGGAGGAACCCGAGAATAACAGAGTGGGATGGATGTTCTCAGTTTGTAGGGGGCGAATTGAGGCTAGGAGGACGCCACTAATGCACAGGGTTAGAACAATGATGCCAGAAAAAAAAGTGAAGGCCGAAGTGCTAAACAAGAAGAGCGCACCAGGTGGAAAATGAGTTGAGTTGAGTTCTGGGGCTGCTCTTAACTCCATGGGAGCCTGAAATTATCCTTCCCATCACCATTGAAGGCCGATGGGACCTCTGCAACAACTCGGTACTAGATGCCTAGCTGGTTCGCTCGCTCAAGAGCCCAGCCAGGTGCACTAACTTAATTCCCCTTATGGTGTGAGCCATGGGGAGTAAATGCATAGGGGGTGGAGGTCGGGGTTAATAAATCCCCCAACTGCTTTGGTCCGGCTGTCTACCTCATCGCGCCAGGTGGCACCCCATTCAGGTTACTTTAACTAAATATTAAATAAATAATAAGAAATAATAACATACCAAACCACAGTTAAACAGATTTAAGATTTTCCCTCACAAAGTTCCAAAACTTCCAAAATAGTTACTCTCCATATTAAACATACATGATTTAAACAATTTGTAAAATCTTATCTAAAATCTTAAAAAAAATTAAAGAGGAAAATGGTGTTCTTGGTAAAAAAACAAATTGTATTCAGAGTTAGATAATAACCTGAAAATAAATATAGAACTGTGTATGAAGAAAGTTCCCAAATCTCCATATTAAGTCATTCTTCCAATGAAATACTTATCTCTTTGTGGATAAAGTCTCAAATCCTTCAGGTGAAGTTCTCATCCCATGTGATCTTATTTGATATTATTTATTCAACAGTAAAATACTAATCTCCTCATCAGTAAAATACTTCTCTCCTCTTCTGCAGTGGTCATATAATCAAATTCCATAATCGAATTTCAAATTAAAGGACTCATAAATCTCCATTTTAAACCATTCTTCCAAGAAATTACTTATATCTATGAAAGTTTACAAATCTCCATTTTAAAAACCATTCTTTCGGAAAATACTTATCTCCTCTTTTTGCTATGGAATAAATGTTCTCATATAATTTTTCATGTACATGAAGAAAACACAAATCTGCACATATATTAAGTCATTCTTAAAAAACCATTTAAATCTTTCATCTTTGGGATGTATTTATATTACATATAATCAAATGCTCTTTGAAATTATTTGTGAGCTAGCTTGCATAACTTATTTGTAAAACTACTTGAATGTTGGTTTTTGTGGTTAGTAACCAATTTAGTTAAAAGTTTGACAATAATACCCTGGCAAGAAGGAACTCACTTCGTTGTATGTAGAAAATGCAAATGCCCATACTAGACCATTCTTGGATAAGAAGGAAAGAAATGCAATCGAAGAAAATTTAGAAACTTCCCATTTTCTGATGTGGGATAGAGTTTGTTTTCAAATAATCAAATGTTCAAGTTCAAAATTAGGTCTTCATCATGACCTAAACTTAAATAAATTTGAATGTACCATTTAAGACAACGATAAGATTATATAGGGGTTTTATATATTTCAAAATAATTGATCAAAGCGTTGAATAGGAAAAGCTAAACTAAAATTTTGAGAAAACAAAAATTTGATAAAAGTAAAAAATATAAGCTTATTCAACATAAGCTTGAACACTTTCATATAAAATCCCAACATAAAAGCAAATTAAAACTCACTAATGTGCAATAAATATAAATTTATGAATCAACATGAATGAACACATCCTTCCTAGGTATGGGTGCTTCCTCTACTTCCTCCTCAATACCAATCTCCCTCCTAAACACACTCTCAAGTAATCTCTTTTCCACATTACCCTATATAACATATTTCAAATTTAAAAAATTGAAAATTAAATTTAAATGATTTGAACACATTAAATTTAAATGATTTTAACACATGCAATGATACCTGTGAACTCTCACTCTCTTCAAACTCTCTCAATGATAACTAAGACAAGCCTGCCCAAGTAGTAGGAGATGGAATAGGGATCTGTGAACAACAAAACTAAGAACTAAATCTAGGATTCAATGTGTTCATATTTATATAAAATTATAAATGTTGTTGATCTTATTCAAAAGATTGGATATTGGACAACTAAAGTGTTCATCTATGGATATTAGAAAACACATATATGATTCAACCCATCCAAATTTAAACTTGTGGAATCAAGTCCCCTATTTACTGGAGTTTACTAGAGATTCATTTAACATATCTCTAAACTACAATTAATGACAATAACATCTTAATTATTTTTATAGATACAATTATATGTATCTAAATCTAGAATTAGAAGTAAGCTATCCTAAAATGCACCAAAAAATTACTAACTATAACACATACCAATCTGTTGTTCGGGTCATCATTCTGAATGACCTTCTTCCAACCATCATGAATTTTTTTTGAATACTCCTTAAGATCTTTTACTGACATGGTATCTAACTCCGCATCTATTTTAGAAACAAATATGGCCCGAGAATTAGCTTTCGCTCACTGACGGTTCAAGCCAACATCAACACCATAAAAAATCGATTCCAAGTTTTTCCCGATTGCATTCATAGCCTCTTTGTCAACCTCTGATGAAGCTCGCAACTCTGAATGTAAAGAAAATGCCATTGTTGGGCGAGATACTAAATTTCGTGGAGGCCTCTGCAATGTCGCATTTTGATATGCCAATTTTCGATCATAAGTCCATCATTTACCATCCCCATAATAATCGGACGGTAGACTAGTATAATCAGGGTGCATGTTCATGAAAAACTCTGCTTAAAAGTGTCTTGCAAAATAGTGTGTAACCTCATCCTTCCACGACAATTTCTCATATGCTTCCAAAATATTGTTATACAGATGCCCTACAATGTCGGGGTGCTTAAAATATTGCACCTTCAACATCTTCCGCTTTGGCCCATCTTTGAAATTGAACATTGAAATTGTGTTTTATTTTGAAAATTTATTTTTTACTGCATCCTATTTATTAGGGCCCATCACCTTTGACTTTCGTCATCTCATTAGATCGATAAAACTGTCAGTGGTTGGCCCCATCTTTTGATATGCGTCCATAAAGTTTTGCAATGAATGCAAAACAATCTACAAGTTTTGTTTACTCTTCTGAAGGAGTTCCAAGACCTCCAAATCATTTTCCAACCTCCTTTTAACACATGAGCATTGTTCAAGGGTCACTGCTTCAGTAATCTCTTCCCAGGGATGTTCATCACTAACATCCGAAGGATAGGTGGACATAGGGATGTAATATTTTGTTTCTTGATAACACAGCCTCCTAAATCCACCTTCACCCTCTGCACCAACATTAGAATCTTCGTGACACCCACTCTCTCTTTCATTGTTGCCTCTTGCTTTAAAATCATTTTCTACACACACATTTGTAATTAATTACAACATTTAACTTGACATAAATTTAATACACAAAAATACAACAAAAATAAACAAAATCAAAGAAAATTACCAAAAATATTATATTGTCTTGAGGTATTCCCTACATTCTCAGATGTAGGAGTATCAATGCTCAACCTATCTAACAAGGCTGAATCCATATCACTTTCTTGAGCACATTCTGGAATTGATCTATTCACAGACCCGTTTGAATATCTCCTCTCACGAGATTGTTGTTGGTCACTCAGAGTCTCAATCGAAGAAGGGGTTTCTCTTCTTCCTTCTTGGGAGAGCCTAGAGAGTTTGAGAGGAATGTTTGGAGAATCCTGTGTGGACATCTCACCTCAATATCTATCCTTTGAAAATTCATGAAAATTTAAACACATGACAAGTACGAGTTAATATCTCCAACATTGACCAACAAAAA
>ML853484.1:29693-39693 GCA_009831015.1 Picea engelmannii
TGTTTAATATGGAGAGTAACTATTTTGGAAGTTTTGGAACTTTGTGAGGGAAAATCTTAAATCTGTTTAACTGTGGTTTGGTATGTTATTATTTCTTATTATTTATTTAATATTTAGTTAAAGTAACCTGAATGGGGTGCCACTTGGCGCAATGAGGCAGACAGCTGGACCAAAGCAGCCGGGGGAGTTATTAACCCCGACCGCCACCCCCTATGCATTTACTCCCCATGGCTCACACCATAAGGGGAATTAAGTTAGTGCACCTGGCTGGGCTCTTGAGCGAGCGAACCAACTAGGCATCTAGTACCGGGTTGTTGCAGAGGTCCCATCGGCCTTCAATGGTGATGGGAAGGATAATTTCGGGCTCCCATGGATTTAAGAGCAGCCCCAGAACTCAACTCAACTCATTTTCTACCTGCTGTGCTCTTCTTGTTTGGCACTTCGACCTTCACTGTTTTTCTGGCATCATCGTTCTAACCCTGTGCATTAGTGGCGTCCTCCTGGCCTCAATTCGCCCCCTACGAACCGAGAACATCCATCCCGCTCTGTTATTCTCGGGTTCCTCCATCTCCCTCCACTGCATCCTTATTCTTTCCATAGCCTCCTTTCACCCCCTCTACCACCCCCTATCCCCCTACCATGCCACCGAAGCACGGAAATCCAAAGAGGGGCGCTCGAAAAAATTAACGCCCTCTCTCAGGCTAACAGGCTCACTGTTACACATAAAAAATACTCACTTTGATAGTGTTGCAAGTGTCGTCATTACAAAGGTCGCAAGTGTCACATTTTGCTCACAAGGTCACAAGTGTCGCATGTTGCTCACAAGTGTCGCAAGTGTCAAAGAAAGCATGCTGCCATGATGCCTATGTCGTGCCTATAACAACATGAGAAAGACACTTGAAACACCTCACACATTTGATTTCGAAGAGGAGAAATGAGTCAACAGGCTTGCAAACCTTTTGCCATCTGAAAACACTCAAAAAACTAGCTTTTGAAGGAAAGCGCTCCCCTATACCTCTTCTGGGAGCGTCGATGCTCCCCCTTAAACTGTCTGGGAGCGTTATAAAGCTCCTCTGGCCCTTTTGAGGGAGTGTTATGGATTTTGAGAGCGCTGGCACCCCCCTAAAGCCTACTAGGGAGCGCTACAATGCTCTGATGGTCCTTTTGAGGGAGCGCTACCTATTCTGGGTAGTAGTTAAGTTGTTGAGATGAATGGGGGAAGGATCCTTTCATTCTTGGAAGGCAGTTGGATTCAAATCCCTAGTCCAGCCATGATCTTAGGGCAGATCCTCAGCTGAATGAGGCAAATCCTCAACTTCCCCAAGGATATATCAAGTGGTTAAAGCCTCTCCAAGGCTATATAAACAAGTTTTCTCATGGTGAAAGGGAACTGCAAAAAGGAGAATCACACCAAACTTATGATCTCATAAGTGGTGTTGGAACAAAGATATTTTGGAAGAAAGAGACCTATGATCTCATAGGGAGCAATTAGTGAAGCTGTCATCATTCGGATCATGGATCTTTTGAGCAAGGGGTAGACAAGGAAGACTTGACGAAACTGCTACAATCCATCTACGGCTGTATGCAATGGTTTGTCCTCATTAATATAATTTGCTTGGCCTGTTTCTTTCTAATTCATGTTCAATATCACATGAATTTGTCTCTTTAGTAGATAGACCTATTTCAGACTAATCTTGATAGAGTAGGAAGTAGTCATACTTTGTTTGTCTACAGGGCTCATCGAGGAGCGAAAGATCGGAGCTCAACTCGAAGCGTGCAGGGACAAACACCGGTAAAAGGTACTTATTTTCTCCTTCCTTCTCACACACTAGTCCACCTAGATCTAAAAGGAAGTCAATGTCCATGTTAAGCAATTTCTGTCTTAGAGTTAAGAGTCTAGCTCTTTGAGGCGATCTACCTATCCACAGGGAGATTTTCCTTCAACAGAAACTGGCGACTCTGTTGGGGAAAAAGGGCTCAAAACTTTTGGTTTTGATTTTTCCTCATAGACCTTGTCTTACCTTTGGTTTTCTTAGGCCTTGTTCACCCCTTTATATTTGATTGCATTTGCTGATTGACTCTTTACCCCATCACATTCATCTTGACTGTGAAAATTCCATTGAAATTTTGGGTTTTTTAGACTTTTTATGAGTTTTTTGAGCCTGACGCCCCCCTACACATGTTAGCAGAGCGCCAACACTCCATGGAAGTGTTGGACAGAGCTTTATAACGCTCTGGTGGCCCTTATACCAGAGCACCAACCCTTTTTTGTCCAAAATCTCTGCAAAAATTCCATTTTTTGGAGGTCCAGACCTTGTTTCTTCACTTGCTGAGATGCTTTGTGATTCAATGATGCTTCCTTTGACCTTTGAAATGCTTCCTCCTGAGAATTAAACACCTTATTATTCAATTTTTATTCCCTTCTTCATTCTTTTTGAGTTTTTGCTGTTGAGATCTTGAAATCAATCCCTTGCTTTCTTCTCTCATATCCGACTGAGTGGGAACTCTAGTGAAGGACATTAAAAGTCTGTAACTCTTCTCATTTGGTTCTTTGAGGTCATATGATCCAATATCTTTCTCCTTCCTTTTGCGTTTTTTATTTTCTTTCTCTTGTTTGATTGCAAAAGGGTGTGTTGTTTATGCGAAATTTGCATATTCTTGTCTGAATCTTCTTGATCTGAAAGGGTAGTTGGCAGGAGAAATTTTGCATTGAATTGATTATCATTCGCATACAAACGAAAAAAGTACATCTAAATGATTAGTTTTCATTTCTGAAATGTTGTAGCATCATATTGGATTTGATTGAGAACAAAATTGATTGAGGGCATTCCTTATCAAGTGTTTGACAGTGAAAACGACTCTTCCTCTTTCCCTTAAATAGGTATTTATTGAAAAGAAATGATTGCTTATCATATTTCATGCATATTTTTTGGAATTGAGTCATCATTCCATCAGTTTCACTTTCGTACACCCTCTGAGTAAACAACAACTATTAAAATCAACGCTTAACTAAAATTTATCAGACTTTTTACATCTTTGTTAGCAAACCTACATTAGTTTAAGGTGTAGGGCTTTGGAATAGGTTGAAAGGATAACTTTCCAAAGCTATCAAACAAACTTAGTATCTTGCGGTAGGGAGAGTCAAATCCAATTGTCGTATTGGCTTGCTGGGATCCCCCTCTCACATAGGGTTTATGCACGAGGTCGCATTCGGGTGAGTTACGGAGATTATCCCTCTGTGGCCCAACTGTTTGGAGTGGTTGGATCGTATATTGGGGGTCACTGGAAGGTATACCCACGATTATGTGTGGGAGCTTTTCAAGTTGATTTTGGACTTGTTATCCTGCCCATACGTTCCGATTGGACTTTCGACTGTACCCGCCCAGGGGCTGACTATGAGTTGGTGACCTTAGTAGCCACAATCTTTAGGGTCTCACACAAGGTGACGGTGAAGGGAAGTCTCACTATACCTGGAATAGACATTGGTCAAACTCACTCGGGCTCCTTGGAGGGTAAATCCACAATTACTGCGTGGAAGCTTACACCAAGGCGTAAGTCCATTAAGCAGGTTGCCAACGTAACTGATCCACCCGCTCTATCCTCGCCCCTTCCTATTTTGATCTCGCGACATTGGATTTCATCACCAACTAGTGGTTTCATCGTAGGAAGGTTTGTTTGATTGATTGCTTCTTAGATTCCTAGCGTGTGTTGTTTGTTTTACTTAGTGGACCTTAGGTCGAGTCAGTGATAATGGCATCGAATCCTGGGAGTACCAATGGAGGAACCCCTTCTTTTGGGGAACCTTATACCTTTCCTTCATTTGGAAACTTTGGTCCTCCATATGTTGCCACACTAAATTTTCCAGGAATCACTATTGGATTACTAGTTTGTTTGTTCCCCACTCCAGTGATCCCAAATCCTCCCAATTTTTCAGTTGCATCTAATACTTTGGATGTCAATACACCACCCACACATCAAACTCATGTCAACTTTTCACCTTCTTCGCCCATTAAGTCTCCTTCCATTTCTCCTTCTTCGCCTAGTGAAAGCTCTAAAGCAAGTAGCCAGGTTGATCAAAAGAAGAAGAAACGGAAAGAGAAGAAGAAGAAGAACCCGAAAAGGAAAAAGGCCCCAACAACATCAGATGTTGGCTCTAAGAAACCAGTTACTGTTAATAGTACTGGGAGTGTTGATGAGGTCAACAAGATTAAGATGAAGAATCCAAAACTCAAATTCCCTTGCAGCCTTTGTAAGGGTGACCACTTTCTGAGGGGTTGCCCCGGTCTTACCCAGGTCTTAGAAATGTGGTCCTCCACATCATCGGCCTCTGTCGATCATGTCAATGATACCCCGTCAACTAGTGATGTGCAAGTTGGTAAGAAGAAGCAAACTGTCAAGTTCCCTTGCATGTTATGTAAAGGTAATTATTACTCTCACCTTTGTCCTTGCATGGACGAGGCTTCTTCTCTTTTGGAAAAACTTCAACTTCCAAAAGGTTATCGTAAAATTTCCTCCAACCCATTGTTGGTTGATGGACTGGTCAATCCAGTTCCATCCCCGGTCAATCTAGTTGATCAAGTGGTCGATCTGTTTTCACCCTCGATCGATCCCACTCTCCCGTTAGAGAGTGACACCAAAGCGGTCGATCCATTTCCACCTGTCAACCCCATTCTTCCCATGGAGAATGAAACTCAAGTGGTCGATCCAGTTTCACCATCGGTCGATCCCATTCCTCCATTGAGGAATGTCAAAGTGACTGATCCAGTCCCTTCCTCGGTCAGTCCCACTCTTCCTTTGAAGAGTGCCAAAGTGGTCGAGCCAGTTTCTCCATCGGTTGATCCCATTCCTCTGTTGAGGAATGTCAAAGTGACTGATCCAGTCCCTTCCTCGGTCAATCCCACTCTTCCTCTGAAGAGTGATAAAGTGGTCTATCCAAGTCCACCATTGGTTGATCTGATCCAATCATCGGTCGATCCTACTCTCCCTCTAGAGAGTAAACTCGATACTGCCCATGTTTTTCTCATTAATACAGACTCTACCGTACCCAGGGGCATTCCCCCTTCTCCTGCGAAACCCCCTCCAAGTAATGAGGCCATCCTTTTTTATTGGGGTATGCTAACTAGACCTCGTCTTCCCTCTTACATTCCTTTCTAGATTATAGTATAGCTTCATGGTCGGGATGTTCCTCAAACGCTGATAGATGAAGGTGCATCCATTAGTATTTTGTCTTCTGTTGCTTGGTAAGATTTGGGTTGTCCGCAGCTTGCACCAGTTACACAGAATTTGTTAGCTTTTAACAGAAGAACCAACCAACCTTTAGGGATCCTTCCTCAGTTTCCTGTCACTTTGGGAGGAAAAACTGTCTTTATCGATGTCACGGTAGTCCGAGACCTCTTGGATTTCTCTTTACTCCTTGGGCGAGATTATGTCTATGCTATGAAAGCTCTTGTATCCACCCTTTTCCATGTGATATCTTTCCCTCACGATGGAAGAATTGTGACTATTGATCAACTTTCATTCATTATCCCTGACTGGGTTACCTCCCTAAGTGGTTCTTATATGCAGACAGTATCACCCCTGCTGCATGTCAATTATGTGGCGTTGTCTCCCATGACCTCAACTTCCAATGCTTTGGATCCAGTAGTTGAGATGGTGATCCCTTCGGTAGGGTTATTGGAGCCTGATCTCCTTACCCCTGTCACGACCCTCGACATGTGTTCCTTCCAAAGTGATTCTCTTCCATATGACAAAGATCTCTTGGAAGCCATGACCGAGTTTTGTCCCTTGACATGGTACCCTTCTAGAGCATTATCCTCTTGGAAGCCATGATCCGGACGAAACCGTGAGCATAGTTTCTCTTCTCTGTGGCAAGCTCCTTAAAAAATGAAACAGAGGTCCTGAGCATAGTTCTTTTCCTATGTCAAGCTCGTTAAAAAATGAAACAATCACCTCTCTTGAACCTTCCTTTCATCCACCCTTCTCCTTTTTCTCATCTACTAGAGAAATTGGTGGCGACCTCAGAGCCAGTGAATGAATCGAAGCTTGGAGGGCATGTCTCCAGCCTATGATGATCTTTCTGGAGTTAAGCCACTATCTTTCAAGCTGGGGGCATACTGAGCTTAGTCTTTGTTCTTTCTCGTGCTCATAAATACATGAGAATGCATTCGGGTAGACTTTTATCTCTTTTTCAGACCTGTATGGATACACGAAAAAGGAACCCCCTGGAGTCTCCTTTAATCTCTTTTTAGACTCTCTAAACATGAAAAGATTGCCGAGTGATCTTTCTTCCTTTCCCACTCGTTAAATGGTTTGAAAGGGCGTATTTTGACTGATAATTTATCTCTTTTTCGGCCTCGCGAGACTAACCTTACGAAAAATGACAACATTGGAGTCACCTTTAAGTTTTTTTCAGACTCTCTAAAGATGAAAAGATTACCGAGCGACCTTGTTCTCTTCACGCTCATTAAATTATTTGAAGAAAACGTCTGTTGAGTGATAGTTTATCTCTTTTTCAGTCTCGTCAGACTGCTTTACGAAAAAGGAACTGAGAGAGTTCTCTTTTAAGTGTTTTTCTAGACTCTATAATCATGAAAAACCTTCGAGTTTTCTGTCTTTGGACTCACTAAAACAAAATTGACAGGCCCATATGGGACTGAACCCTTACTTCTTCCAGTTCGTTAAACAAAGGAAGAAGAACTTACCGAAGGTGAGTTTTATCGAGCATGTGTTATCCTCCTCGAGCTCGTTAAATTAAAAAGAGGTACTTGTCTATTTGGATGGGGGGAAAAATTGAAAGAAGCAAGCCAAGCAGTCTCTTGAGAACATTACCAAGTAATTCTTAGAGTCGCCTTTGAACACGACACTTTGTTTTTGCACGCACTATAATCCGCTAAAACTCTGCACGAAGCCAATCCTTTGAGTTTCTTTCACTCCTTTAGGTCACCTGATGTAAGTCACAACATCCACTGCATCATCAAGTTTTGGTCCATGTCATGTTTCCATTGTTGTGCCTCGGTGTTCAAGGGAAGTATCCACCTCGAGAGTCATCCATCACAAATATCTTGTCTCAATACCCGTGTCAGTCCATGTTCATTTGATCTACCAATTACATCTCTGTGTTCGTTTCGTGTCGTTGATGGGGGATACATTAAGGCCCTCCTTCGACGAGCCTATTCCTGTCGACTTCAACACATTATCCAGGAACTGGGCTTAGAAACTAGTTAGTACTTTGGGACCTGCATGCCTCAAAGGCAGGCCTCCTCAAGTCCGACAGTGGGTTTACATCATTGACCTCTGATCGGATGATTCCACGGATGTTCGACTCCAGCTCATCCATTCACATTCGCTGGAATGTACTAGATTTCCTTGGGAATCATTGACATTAATGGTGATCTCCCTCGTGCTTGTTAACGATTTACATCATTGACCGGTAATCAAGTGGTTTCTGCCATGTTCGACATCAGGACATCTATTCACATGGTTAGATTCATACTACATCGGGATCGGTAAGAAGACCCTAGGTTGAGTGATCACTTTGATATGTACTTTGCCCAGGTTGCGAAGGAGTTTCTATTGAACAATGACACATATATATTGTTACATAGATCCACTTTGTATTGGTCGTGGCTATGTCTTGTCATCTCATAGATCCACTATGTATTCTTCGTGGCTATGATTAGTTCAGGTCATCAAAGTATAGATCTACACTGTATCCTCGGTGGCTATACCTTTTATCAATACAATTATGGATCTGCAGTGTATTTTATGGCAGCCATATCTTGCAAGTCTTGATCACCCAAGCATAGGTATGCCTGCCTTGGGTTTGAAACATGTCATAATATTTGTTGGATGTTTGTGTGTATCTTCTGTCAGGTTCTTTGCATCTATACCCTTGCTTGAAAGTCTACAAAGCATTTCAGTTATCAGTTCATGTCTTCTAACTTCATACTTTGGGGGGCAATCTGTTACACATAAAAAATACTCACTTTGATAGTGTCGCAAGTGTCGCATTTTTCTCACAAGGTCGCAAGTGTCGCATGTTGCTCACAAGTGTCGCAAGTGTCAAAGAAAGAATGCTACCATGATGCCTATGTCGTGCCTATAATGACATGAGAATGACACTTGAAACACCTCACACATTTGAATTGGAAGAGGAGAAATGAGTCAGCAAGCTTGCAAACCTTTTGTCATCTGAAAACACTCAAAAAACTAGCTTTCGAAGGAGAGCGCTCCCCTATACCTCTTCTGGGAGTGTCAACACTCCCCCTTACACTGTCTGGGAGCATTATAAAGCTCCTCTGTCCCTTTTGAGGGAGCGCTATGGATTTTGAGAGTGTTGGTGCCCCCCTAAAGCCTACTAGGGAGCGCTACAACGCTCTGATGGTCCTTTTGAGGGAGTGCTACCTATTCTGGGCAGTAGTTAACTTGTTGAGATGAAGGGGGGAAGGATCCTTTCATTCTTGGAAGGCAGTTGGATTCGAATCCCTAGTCCAGCCATGATCTTAGGGCATATCCTCAACTGAAGGAGGCAAATCCTCAACTTCCCCAAGGATATCTCAAGTGGTTAAAGCCTCTCCAAGGCTATATAAGCAAGTTTTCTCATGGTGAAAGGGGACTGCAAAAAGGAGAATCACACCAAACTCATGATCTCATAAGTGGTGCTGGAACAGAGATATTTTGGAAGCAAGAGACCTATGATCTCATAGGGAGAAATCAATGAAGTTGTCATCATTCGGATCGTGGTCTTTTGAGCAAGGGGTAGACAAGGAGGACTTGACAGAACTGCTACAATCCATCTACGGCTGTAAGCAATGGTTTGTCCTCATTAATATAATTTGCTTGGCTTGTTTCTTTCTAATTCATGTTCAATCTCACATGAATTTGTCTCTTTAGTAGATAGACCTATTTCAGACTAATCTTGATAGAGTAGGAAGTAGTCGTACTTTGTTTGTCTACAGGGCTCATCGAGGAGCGAAAGATCGGAGCTCATCTCGGAGCGTGCAGAGACAAACATCGATAAAAGGTACTTCTTTTCTCCTTCCTTCTCACACACTAGTCCACCTAGATCTAAAAGGAAGTCAACGTCCATGTTAAGCACTTTCTGTCTTAGAGTTAAGAGTCTAGCTCTTTGAGGCGATCTACCTGTCCGCAGGGAGATTTTCCTTCAACACTCACTACCTCTCAAATAGCGCTCATCGCTCACTTTGGACATCCCCACCATTCAACCCAGAGCACTCAGCCAACTTCACTCTAGTCTCCTGAGGCATGCAAGGTGAAGATGGAAACAACTTCCTCCACGACGCACTTTCCCCTGTTTCCACCTTCAGCTCTACATCACAGTCCAAGTATAGTGAAATAGGAGGCACCACCCTTGGGCGTGTGTCCCCCCATGGCCACAAACCTCTTAGCCCCCCCAGCTATCAAGCCGAAAGAGCCCTACTATGGTGACGAGAGCTGCCAAGTGGAGGAGGAGATCCCTCCAAGTTGGCAGCTGGCAGGTACAAACAAGGAAACAATTACAGCGGGGCGACGACGAGACGAGCAAGGAAAAAGAGGCTCCACACTTTGCCAACCATCTCGCAGAAGAGAACCTTGAGCTCCTCTTCGAGATTAGGCAGTGGAAGGATGACCAGATGCATTGTCAAGGCGTTATCAGTCAAAGAGTGGATATTATGTTCGAGGCACTCACAGATGATCCAACGCAAGCCTAGTGGCCAACTTGCAGACAACGATTCACCCCTGCCTATACCATCCATGGACAACTAAGCTCCACCATGGAATGAAGCGGCTCACCCCAGGTCACAGTTTTTTGTTTATTTCAATTATAGCGTTGGTGGTCTAATTTACCACGACAACAAGCTAGATGATTCAGCAAGTCTTGCTCATTCTGTCTGTATAATTTTGTCAGTAATGGTAGCTCTGTATATGGCCAGCCCTAGAATAGGAAGGCGGAACTGGGTTCCTGCAAACACTTGCAATTTTTTGTATAATTTCTTACAGT
>ML853485.1:0-17859 GCA_009831015.1 Picea engelmannii
TGATTCAAAGTGCTATTTATGTTGCTATTTCGTATATCATTTCTGTGTATTGTGAAGATTATGCTAGATATTTTACTGTTATTCTGTCATTTCTAGCATTTCATTTCTGTTCTGCATATTTTATATATCTGGTATCTTGCACAAAAGAACTACAAAGAAAGTTTTCAAGAAAAACTTATACACCAAAGAAGACATCTCATCATCAGATGAAGATGAAGTCAGTGACAATGAGAGAGGAAGAGTTCTATTCATGGCAGTAAAAGACTCTGACAAAGAAGACTCCGAATAAGAATATAAATAAGCCAAAGAAGAATGTTAAGAAGTCGAAGAAGAAATTGAAGAGGCAGAAGTTGACTGTCAAGAAGAATTAATGTGTGCCATAGAAGTTATCAGAAGAGAAAAGAAGAAAAACAAGAAACTACAAGAAGAACTAGACAAGAAAAAGGACACTCGAGAACTAACACAAATGATCACAAAATTGAAGGTTCAAATAGAAGAAGATGAAATAATTGAACAAGAAATCAATGAACAACTAGAAGAAAAGGACAAGATCATTGGAAACTTGGAAGCAGAGGTTGTCACACTAAGAAATGATATTCAAAAGAAAAATATATAGAATAGCTCAAAAGTTCTGGATGACATTATTAGAAGTCAAAAATCTCATCTTGACAAGTCCATACTTGGATAGAATCAGACATAAAAGGGATCAAGCTCCAAAACAACAGAGCAAGAAACAAATCCAAAGAGATATGCAGAAACAATCAAAGAGGATAGGAAGATATACAAGGAAGATTACAGGGACACTCCTCCACCAAGAAGATTCATATTTCAAAATCAACAACAGATAGATAGGCCTCAAGAAGAACAAGGATTCATAAGAGCACCTCCTTTCAGAGGATCTTCAAATCCCAGGTATCAAACTATATTTTTTGGTTTATGTTATGGATGTAATAATTTTGGACATAAAGCTGTGAATTTCAGAGCTAACAATAGGAACAGTAACAACTTTGAGAGTTATACACAAAGGGATTATTCAAGGAGACCTAGTGACACACAAAGAAGAAGTTACAACAGGTTTGAATCTTTGAGCACTAAATTCGAATGTTACAAATGTAACAATTTTGGACACATGGCCAAGGATTGTAGAATGATAGTCCCCGCTAAACAACCTCAACAGAATAACAACAGTCACAGACAAGAACCTCAGAAAATGACATGGATCAGAAAGCAAGATCAGTATAACAATGAAGAATGCACAATCGCTCTACAAGATAATCAGAAGAAACATGATTGGTATGTTGACAGTGGATGTTCAAAACACATGACAGGTGATAAAGACAAATTTATTACATTATGAAAGAAAAAAATGGATCTGTCTCCTTCGAAAATGATAATTCATCCAAAATCATTGGAGAAGGCACAGTCCGAATTGGGAACAAGAATGAAAAGGCACAAAATATTCTACTGGTAGAAGATATGAAACATAATCTTCTAATTGTGAGTCAAATATGTGACCAAGGTCATAAAATTACTTTCAATTCAGAAAAGTGTAAGACAAGAAAATAAGGTTCAGGAAAATTGGTCGGTACAACTACAAGAACTTCAAACATATATGTGTTAAATGAATTTGGAAATTAAAAGTGTTGTCTAGGAAAGGAAGATGAAAGTTGGCTATGTCATAGAATAATGGGTCACATGCATTTTGATAACCTTGTCAAAGTCATTAAAAGAGAAGCAGTTAGAAAAATGCCCCAGATCACGAAACAAACCAACACTTTATGCAAGCATTGTCAACAAGGAAAGAAAACAAAGACCAAGTTCAAATCAAATGAATATTCAACAACAAGACCACTAGAAATTGTGCACACTGATCTAGTTGGACCAAATACAACAAAGGTCTTAAAAGGTGAAAAATATTGTATGTTATTAGTTGATGATTATACAAGAATGATTGTAGTTTTCTTTCTCAAGAACAAGTCAGAAGCTTTTGAAAATTTCAAGATCTACAAGGAAATGGTTGAAAATGAGATGGATTCAAGAATCAAATGTTTGAGATCTGATAATGGAGGAGATTTCACATCAAAGGAATTTATGGAATATTGTAGTAGTCATGGAATAAAAGGACAATTCTTCGTTGGTAGGACACCTCAACAAAATGGAGTTGTTGAAAGAAAGAAGAAGACAATACAAGAAATGGCTCGAACAATGCTAATGGATTCCAAATTGACAGATATATTTTGGAAACAAGCAGTGCATACAATAGTTCAGATTCAAAACGGGGTAATTCTTAGAAACAATACTGATAAAACTCCTTATGAGCTATGGAAAGGAAGACCAACAAATGTGAAGCACTTTAGAGTTTTTGGAAGAAAATGCTACATCAAAAGAGAAGATGGAAGAATGGAAAAGTTTGAATCTCATGTGGAAAAAGAAATACTTGTTGGTTACTCAAGTACATGGAAATCATACAAGTGTTACAATCTAATATTGAATAAAGTTGTGAAAAACATCAATGTAACAATTGATGAAACATGCAGACTAGAATCAATGGAACAACTTTTTGAGGAAGAAGATGCAAAATAAGTATAAGAGGAAGATGAAGATAAAGATAATCTGACAGAAGAAGAAGAGCAAGTTCAGAATGTATCTCCAAAGACACCTAGAAAATGATTACAAAAGAATCATCCTCAGATCAGATTATTGGAAACAAAGATGTAGGAGCTGAGACTAGAAGAAAAATTCGTTCACTAGAACAAACACACTTAGCACTCTTATCTACTATTGAACCAAATTGTTTTGAAGAAGCTAGCAAGAATGAATTTTGGAATAAGGCCATGGATGAAGAATTGGATCAAATAGATAAAAATGACACTTGGGAATTGGTTCCAAGACCAAAGAATAAGAATGCGATCGGCACAAAATGGGTTTTCAGGAATAAATTGAATGAACATGGATAGGTTACAAGGAGAAAAGCTATATTGGTATGTAAAGGATATGCAAAGATTGAAGGAATCGACTTTGAAGATACATTTTCCCCAATTGCCAAAATGGAAGCAATTCATTTACTTTTATCTTATGCATGCTCCAAAAATGTTAAAGTATATCAGATAGACGTAAAATTAACTTTTCTAAATGGGGAACATGAAGAAGAAGTCTACATTGAACAACCAGAAGGATTCAGTTGTCAGATAACACAGACTATGTATGTAAATTAAAGAAGGCCTTGTATGGTCTAAAACAGGCTCTTAGAGCATGGTACTCCAGACTGGATAAGTATCTGCAGCAGGTAGGGTTCAAAAAAGGAAGTGCAGAAAAAAAAAAACCTCTACATTAAGGTAAGTCAAGGTAATATTTTATTAATTGAAGTTTATGTTGATGGTATTATTTTTGGTAGTGATGATGACAGGTTAAGCCAGAAATTTGCAAAAGACATGCAGAATGAATTTTAAATCTCATTACTTGGAGAACTATTTTTCTTTCTGGGACTTCATATATGTCAAAGAAACCAAAGAATTTTTATTTATCAAACAAAGTATATCAAAGAAATGCTAAAGAGGTTCGGAATGGAATACCGCAAACTAGTTATCACTCCCATGCAAACCAGTTGTAAGTTGAGCAAACATGATGATTTGAAGTCTACAAATCAGAGGGAATATAGGTCAATGATTGGAAACCTGCTATATGTATCAACATCTAGACCAAATGTAATGCAAGCAATTGGACAGGTGGCACGATTTCAAGTAGCGCCAAAGGAATAATATGTATTAGAAGTAAAGAGGATTTTAAGATATCTCAAAGGAACAAAAGAGTTTGGATCATGGTATCCAAAATTAAAAGATCTATCACTTATTTCCTACACAGAAGCAGATTGGGCAGGTTGTATTGATGACCAAAGAAGCACTAGTGGAGAAACATTCTACTTAGGTGAGTGTTTGGTATCATGGTTAAGAAAGAAACAATCATCAGTATCTCTATTTATAGCCAAGGCAGAGTATATTGCAACAACAACATGTTGTACACAGGGTCTTTGGATTAAACAAACTTTGACAGATATACAGGTTGAGTATGATGAGCCCATTCCAATATATTGTGATAATAAAAGTGTCATCAGTATCTCAAAAAACCTGGTGATGCACTCCAAGATGAAGCACATTCCAATCAAGTATCACTTTCTACAAGAACAGGCTGCATAAAAGAACATCAGAGTTGAGTAGGTGGGTACAAAAGAACAAGTGGAAGACATCTTTACAAAACCACTTCCACGAGAAGCCTTTGAATATCTTCGCCAAAGACTTGGAGTTATTTCTACTCCAAAATGAATTCTTTTTTGAATGTTTTTTGAATTCCTATATTATATTTCTTAGATGTACATGAGGATGAACCATAAGAGGAAAGTTCAGTCAGGCGAAGAAGCCCTGGATGGAAATATACCTTTGCCATTGATGACAAAGGGGGAGAGATTTATCAGATGAAGAGCATAGAGGAACGGTTCCAGGGGGAGAAGATTTATTAGATGCAGAGGATGGAGGAAAATTTATCAGATATAGAGGACTGAGGAATGGTTCCAGGGGGAGCATGAGTGATATGATTTCAGTATTGCATCGGAGTGTTTCCATCAATGCTAAAAGGGGAGATTGTTGATTAAGGTTGGTTGTCATTGATGTCAACCCTTGAAGAAAGCCCCACATCATAAAGGTTTGGGTAATGGACCCAATATTATTTGATGTAAATATGAATCATTATTCTCTTTTCATGGTTGATAAGAAGTAAATATGGATGAACTCCAAAGTGGTCCCCTTATGGTGAAAGCCCTCATGGGAAGAAGCTTTGCAGAGTAAAATAACCCATGCTTAATTGTGGAATAATGAGATGAAGGACAATGAATTTTTTAGGGAAACTATACTATATGGATATTTCTTGTCATTCCATTTCCGGTGGTATGTGGAATGTCACATAAATCCTCACGATTAGAGAGTTATGACCATGATAAGTTGGAGACCCCATGTTTGGGTAATGGACCAAATTTTGTTTGATGGATAATTGTATGAGTTATGATATATTTTTAGATAATACTATTCTACATAGATATTACATGTCATTCCATTTCTGGTGGTATGTGGAACGTCACATAACTCCTCACGGTTTGAGAGTTATGGCCTTACGAAGTTGGAGGACCCTCATATGTCATCTAGAAGCCCCAAAATGTCAAAGTAGTCAAAGTGGTTTAAGAGATTTTAAAAGGTAAATAATAAAGTGAAGTCATGAGTGTATTATAATTCAAAGTGAATATAAAATAAATTATTTCAATAATAAATTTAATGGAGAATATAGAAGTTGGTTAACCCTAAAATAAATAAAGTGGGGTCATGTGACCTAGAAGATGTTTTTAAGGAAGCTACTTGGAGAGTATAAATAAGAGGCAAAGCTCTCTCATTTTAATCACTTGAGCATATTGAATATCTATAGGTGTCTGATGTAACCCAGGATATCTAAGACAAAATTCTAAGGGAAGGTGAAGAAAAGAAGGCCGAAATGCAAGGAAGGATAAATTCTTTTGGTGGTGCTTTCTAAGGTATGTTATTTACAGGTCATCTCACCATTTTCGCTATAACTTTTTTTCTATAATGATTCAGACCGTGAAATTTCTATTCCATTGAGAAAACATATCCAAGTATCTTTGGTAAGAAATTGAGCTTGTGGTTCATTGTAGTTTTTGAGTTACGCTCCATTGAAAATAGGGTTTGTGGATAGACCTGAAACTAGTCAAAAACAAGTGTTTCGGGTAAAAACGTCATAACTTCTTCATAACAGATCCAAATTACGTGAAACCAAATGTGTTGGTTAGGATACAGTTATTAATTTTTGTAATAGTTTCAGATCAATTCAACAAATATTCCATGTGGGGCACGCTCTACAAGGTCGCTCTCTAGAATAAGCCAAAATTCAGCAAGGTATGCCATTTTTTCTATAATGCATTTTCTGAGAGGTTCCAAGTAGTTACACCTGGAGGAATTACACAAAACACACTGCAGAACATTGTGTATAAGTTTTAGATATTTATACATTATAGGTACAAATTCATGATTAATTCAAGTTAGGGTTGTTGACTAATCCAAAACTAGGCATGTGAGACTAAAGAAAAGTTTGATGAAAATGCTAGTCTCTTGTTGTTGAAGTTAAGGAAGGTTTGCAGGAATGTGATCATATACACCAGGTCTATTATAGATCTACAAATCAGATTTGGATGATGAAATTGATGAGGGCTTTTGGTTGAGGTACATGTTGAGTACGTGATTGAGACAAGTAGTTGATGAGTTGGCACATACATGAGGTGTATAGTTGATGATGTTGGTACATATTGATGAGTCATAGTTGATGATTAGTTGAAACATGATTGGTACATACTTGGTACATTGTTGGATGCACTTGTTTATGGTACAAGTTGATTACACGTTATTTGGTACAGGTTGGTACATGGTTGATGCACTTTTTTATGGTACAGGTTGATTACAGGTTGAGGTACAGGTTGATGCATGGTTGATGCATGGTTCTGATTTATTGGTATAGGTTTACAAAGGTATATATTGTTAGAATATAGAAAACGGTGTGCTCGTTTTACCATTGACGATACCCTCATCACCCAACCACAAGCCGAAGCCTCCCTCCAAGCACCTTAACCTTGACTGAGAATTCCTTCGGAAGCAAACCCTAGGCTAGATAGCCAAACAAAGAGTAACACATCAATATCCAAGGATAGCGCATCACAAAAGACTGATCAGATGTTCCAAACCCTAGCCAAGAGATATCCAAGACAAATACTGAACTTGTTGTTGTTGCACCTGCACCTGCAACCCTCCTCCAAACCTGTGCACCAACTGAAACTGCAGTGCACACCAACTAGGAAAAATGCAGTCCTGAGATGTGACAAATGAGAACTGGAGCCCTGTATTTATAGTAATCCTGCCAGTTTACTGGGGCCGACTTCTCTTTCTAGGTATGTGTCTGTTCAGTATATTATTATTAATTCTGGTCGACTTCTTCTCTTGGAGGCTAATAGCCTAATATAAATTATATTCTTGAGCTAACAAGGCTTCTAGGGTTATTATCCAATTCATTAGGGTTTCTCTTACTTCCCGGAGTCTTCTATTCTCGTCAGGTTCACATGTAGAGGTAAATACCTCCCATAGCTACCATAATATTAAGACTCCCTCCTAGCTAGAGAGGTATTTACACGTAATGGAATTGAGCACAAAACATACCATTTACCCGGTAGCATAAATATAGTCATCTAGACTATTTCATGACTAGATCATGAGCATCACCATCACTATCAGCTGCATCATCTCTCGAAACCATACTTCATCTGAGTAGTTAGATATGATTCTGTATAAGTCACTCTCACCATAGAGTGATACAAGAGGAGTAAAAGCTCTGAACTATTTTCCATCTGGAAAATCTCTATTCATCATTCATCTAAATGATCATCTCCAATAATCTGTTGATACTCTT
Organism: Picea engelmannii; assembly: GCA_009831015.1. Lineage (NCBI taxonomy): Eukaryota > Viridiplantae > Streptophyta > Pinopsida > Pinales > Pinaceae > Picea > Picea engelmannii. The sequence continues at coordinate 7,510 of ML853485.1, forward strand.
CAAGACAGTTAGAACAAGGATAGAACACACCTATGTCTATTCATAGTAGTACACAACTACAATCCAATGGTTAACTACCACATCAAGTAACACACAAGTACTTGATCAACAACGTATAGTTGCAATCAGTGAAACACATTCACCACAGTAGTCCTCATCTACTATCATATAGTCTTCATAACAAACATCTGAGATCATCCTGCATAGAAACAATGTTATGATAAAAACTGTATCATATGGGCCAATCTTTCACTCATGTCTGTGAGATATGAAAGAATTTATGCCACCACAGTAGTCTTCATTTGCATAGAAACAATGTTATCATAAAAACTGAATCAACTAGGCCAATCTTTCACTCACATCTCTGAGATATGAAAGAGTGTCTGCCCTCAGTATAGAATATCAACAATGATCATCTGGGCCAATATTTCACTCATGTCTGTGAGATTTGAAAGAATGTCTACCCTCAACATAGAATATCAATAATAGGCTATCCACCCCATTCTTCTCAACCAAGGAAGAAGGATTGTTTTTTATTTCTGAACCTGGACCATTTCCCACCCTGGTCCATTCTTCCGACACTAAAAAAAGTGTAACCTAGAGAGAATGAGTCTGCCCTCGAGAAATGCTTGGACCATTCCTTACCCTGGGCCATTCCTCCAACACTAAACAAAGTGTAACCTGGAGGGAATGAATCTGCCCTAAGGAATGACTGTCCTGGACTATTCCCCACCCTGGGCCATTCCTTTGACACCAAACAAGGTGTATCCTAGAGAGAATGAGTCTGTCCTCGAGGAATAACTGTCCCTGATTGCTGAGCCTAGACTACTCCCCACCCTGGGCCATTCCTCCGACACCAAACAAGGTGTAACCTGGAGTGAATGAGTTTTCCCTCGAGGAGTAACTGTCTGGACCATTCCCCACCCTGGGCCATTCCTCCGACACTAAACAAAGTGTATCCTAGAGAGAATGAGTCTCCCCTCGAGGAATTTCTATCCTGCATCAACCTCCAAAATGGACGATTCTTCAAAACTGCTCACAACTGTGAACTTCGAAAGAATGACTGCCAACGAGGTGGACCATTCTACTTGACCACTACACAGAGTGACTGCCAAGAAGAATGACTATCCTAGACCACTCCCCATAATGAGAAGTCACTGTCTATGATACATAAGAAAAACAGTCTACCTCCCATGTTAAATACAATGGGAAGCCACTATCCATAAGAAATATCAATCCACTTTCCGAACAGGAAAGCATCTGTCCAATCTAGAATTTTACAAAGATAAATGCTCCCTCCTAACTGGAGAGTTATTTCAATAAAATAAATAAATGTTTGCGTACCTTCTTCTAGCTTGGAGAGTCTTCCCTTCTGGTTAATAGAGTTATTTCCATGAGCTCTAGCTTGAGTATGCAAGTCCTTTCATCTTGGATAGAGGCTTTACCAAAATGTGTGCTTATCTTCTCATCTGTGGAGGTATGCATTGGAGAAAACATTTTCTCCTTTCTGGACTTCATCATGGGTAGTGTAATGCTTGTACTGTAGTCTGGAACATTGTGAAGGCTTCTTGTAGATCTGAACAATAGAGTATACCATAGTTGGAGAATTGGAACATATTCGTGTGGCACTTCTTCTGTCATCATGAGATCTGATCTTCTGAGTAGTCATCTTGATGTTATAGGAAATCCTTACCATGCTTCTGTTGTGCACTAGAGATTCTCCACCAAGTTGTCTTCTTCTTATCTGCATATAGGAGTATCTTTCTGGTATGCCTCAAAGTTTTGAGATTGCTCTGCATGCACTCTTTACTCAATTTCTTCTAGAGAACATTCTTTGAATTCATCTGATGTAGAATTTTGACTCATGGATGTTGCGGATGATATAATGACTTATACAGTGATATGTCTGGTGTACTGGAACAATCAATCATCGTAATCTTCTTCCTCCATCTGGGAGATCCTCTAGTTCTGGATCTCGCAATGCTTCCATTCATAAGTCTTTCGTACATTGTTCTTCATCACGACTTTCAATTCTTCTGCTTGATTGCTTTTAGTGAGTTCATATCAGGCTCGTAATCTTGTGATTCTTGATAGAATGACTGGTTGTTCTAGAATCCTTATGTTCCTCTTCATGTTTTTCTTTTACTTTTGGGTCCATGGAGTTTCTTATAGATTCCATGCCTTAGAGATTCCACTTCTTACCTTCATCATCGGTTCACGGATCTGGTTGGACAACCAAGAATACTTTAGGGCTACTCTTCGAAAAGGTCTTCTTCTACGGTTGAGATGCACATGTATTGTCTTTCAAGGCTGCTACCATGGATATATACATTTCATCATCTTCAATCGATCATAGGATTAGCTCCCTCCTAATCCTTGTTTCATGTAAGAGTGTATATAATATGCTTCCTCCGTCTGATAGAGTCCATGCTTTCATTTGTATCCTTATTGTCTTCTGCAATATATGATAGAGTCCACGCCTACATCTGCATCCTTATTATCTTCTACAATATATGATTGTTTCTCTTGTTTAACAGAGTCCATGCTTCCATCTTGTTGTCTTCTACAAAATGTCATAATTCTTTTTCTGGTTTCCTCTCTATTGTTGACTTCTTTTTGTCTTTGCTTTTTCCAAGTCTCTTCTGATTTCGGTCTTATATTGTAGTAGCTTTCACATGATATATTTCCTTCTAATGATATTCATTCTTATCTTGTTGTTCTTCCATAGGTATAGTTCTTGTAACACATTATCTTCCAAGAGGTAGATATAAAAGATATGTACAAAGACGATGCAAGCAAGATATGTACAAGAAAGTAAGAAGAGTGTTGTTACCTTTTAGTAGAAGAAATCTCTTCCATCCTGCTTAGTCTTCTTTGTMRGTTCCTTTTCTTCGGAAATCGATGCTTCGTSTTTCTTCTTCCTTTTCTTTAGATCGGGACATTGATTTCTRTAGTGACCGTACTTTTGACAGTTGAAGCATTGTATTTCGTAAATGTCTTTCTCTTGATTTGGCTTCCTCCTTGAACCAAACTTCCTTTTGTTCTTGAATCTTGTTGTGAAGGCYTGATCATCGTACTTATTTTGGGGTTTCTCTTTTGCATTGATCCTTGATTCTTTTTTAGCATAGCAAGTCCAAAGTTCTTCAAATTTYGGGCACTCCTTCCTTGTGTTCATGCTTGYGACAAATGCATCCCATGTCTTGGGAAGACCATTGAGTACTATGTTCACCAATTCSTTTTCTGAAGTGATCTMTTCAATAGCTTGTAGTTGATCTCTTATCTGGGAGATCCTTACAAAGTAGGATGTTATGCTKTCGTCATCATTCATCTTCATGTCAYGGAGCTCATTCTTCARACTCATAACTTGTCCAATGTTTCTAWCTGAGAAGAGATTAGTTAGGGGATCATACATMTTCTTTGATGAGTCAATATGGGAGATGTAGGGTATCAAGTGGTYTTTTATGTAATCCACTATGATACTCATGGCATTGATGTCAACGTCTTTGAACTTCTCCATAGCTGCAAYGTTCTGCRGTTCCTTCTCTTCTTCTTCTTTAAACTCTGGCTTCACAATATTYCCTTTCAYAATATCCAACACTTTATTCTTAGCAAGGATGAGGTCAATCCTTKTCTTCCATGCTCTGAAGWTAGAGGCTCCATCTAGCTTGTTCTCAGACTTCATAGAGTTCATCATGGCTTGCTTGACTTGGTCAAACMCTAGATTTGACYAGAAATCCAAACTTCACGTCTTGGCCTTCTGAGTGTACCARGAGATGYGATGGGCTAGGGCACACTGATCTATMTRGATATTAKGYCAATCTCGTCACTTAAGGTTCCTCGACAAGAGGCTTAGGGTTTMTGCAACTACTTCTACTGGTAACCCTAGATGAAGTGCTTTTGGAAGCTGCTCCTGCTAGTAACCCTAGCGGCAGTTCCCCAAYGAGCTCAATATCTAGCCGGCTATGTTTCCTTCCATCATTTTAGGCTGACTRAAKGGGTGTGGGCCCATAACCTGTTAGAATATAGAATATGTTGTGCTCGTTTTACCATTGACGATACCCTTGTCACCCAACCATAGGCTAAAKCCTCYCTCCAASCACCTTAACCTTGAYTGAGAATTCCTCYRGAAGMAAACCCTAGGCTAGATAGCCAAAAWAAGAGTAGCACATCAATCCCCAAGGATAKCGCATCACAAAAGACTAATYAKATGTTCCAAACCCTAGCCAARAGATATCCAAGCCAAATATTGAACTTSTTGYTRYTRCAGCTGCACCTGCAACCCTCCTCCAAACCTGCGCACCAGCTGCAACTRCAATGCACACCAACTGGGAAAACTGCAGTCTTGAGATGTGACAAATGAGAACTGGCGCCCTGTATTTATAGTAATCCTRCCAGTTTACTGGGGACGACTTCTCTTTTTGGGTATGTGTCTGTTCAATATATTATTATTAAYTMTRGMCGACTTCTTCTCTTGGAGGMTAATAGCCTAATATAAATTATATTCTTGAGCCGACAAGGATTCTAGGGTTATTAGCCAATTCATTAGGGTTTCTCTTGCTTCCCGGAGTCTTCTATTCTCGTCACGTTCACTTGTAGAGGTAAATACCTCCCGYAGCTACCATAATATTAACATATATCACAGTGACAGGTTAACAGTGGTTCCATCATTCTTCTTCTACYTAAGGGTGGCAGGACAGGGCAAKGTTAGGTGGTTGTAGCCACCTTCTGGTTGTAKCTGGAGAACATAGGGGSTTGTAGCCTCCTTCTRGTAATAGCCAGAGAATTGGGGAGTTGGAGATTCCTTAGGTTGTAGCCTGAGAAACTAGGGSRTTGGAGCCTCCTTCCAGTTGCAGCTGGAAAACAAAGGAAGTTRGTGCTTCCAATGAATGTAATTCTTCAAGACATATAAGAAAAATAATTMTGTGGTTTTCTCCYGATTTGGGTTTCCATGTAAAACACTGGTGTAYTGTGTATGTGTATGTTTGTTCATTTGTTCATTGCTTATTTACTCTAYAGTTATTGGATGGTAATGCTTCATTGATATAACACTTGTATTATATGGTTAAAAGGGATTAMATTTCTCTATTACTGATTCACCCCCTGTCTCAGTAATCCAACATTTGGTTCCTGTGCTGAACGAATMTGAAAATAAATGGTGAATGTGGAAATCTGTGGGTAACAAATTTGCAAGAAAATTATGAATTTGAAATTSATGATAATTTATCATAATTTTGTATACCTCTGATACAAATGYRATGAAAAATATTTGTATAGGGAGGACAGATGAAGGTTTTCAATCCYAAAAACATGAAAGATGCTACCGTTGAGACATGAGAACCCCGTTGTAAGCCATGATCACCTAGAATGTGTTTTTTTTTGGAAACACAAGTCAGAGGGATGCCTCGACAGAGCAAGTTYGAGGGATKCCTCGACTGTAAGGATCAATGAAGTCTCTTAAATTATTCTTGTGAAAKAAATYCATGTCAAGGCAAKATGGATCACCCGAGGAACTGTATAGCAGAGAAGGGGATGCCTRAACCTAGGCCTRGAAGGTGAGTGAACGCAAGRAAGAGGAGACTTTGATAATTCTTATAAATTATCGATTGGGATCATCCACACAATKTTTATGTCCATAAAACATAGMGAKMCAAGAAAAACAAGACAACCATGTGGATACAAATGCACGAATTGCACAGATAATTATTGTGCTAAGTTATGAAATTTTCTTGAATTTTGTGCAACARTTTTATGTTTTTACRCATGAAAGTTATGATTAATATGTTTGTTCTCCAAGATTAGTGAAGAAAGGTGARGAGGGCCAAGAGTCTGAAAAAAAGACCTGACCAAGAAAGAGRATCAAGATTTCTGAAGCAATTGTTTGACAAACTCATGACAGAAGTTACTAAGAAAGAACAYTGAGGACARTGTTCCTTTTAAGGGKGAGGGGATTGTAACACCCCTGTTTCCCCCAGCTTGTAATTAATTGTTAATTATGATTACCATGCTAAGGCATGTGAATGATGTGAATKTATTATTTTTTAGATTTCCAATGGYTGACTRTGGGGGTGAAGCCTTGAAGCACTGGCCATGATATCACTAGAGGAAAGGATGGGAAAAATATAAGAGAGGGTTTCTTAGGTCAAATGACCCCAAATTTCCCCTTGTTGGAAATAATATACCCCCTCTGGATCCCAGAGAGAGGAATCTGTTAATGAAGGAATGAGTGGTGGTTGAATACTCAACCACCCCCATGAATGGAAGCATGGTCTGGATGAGGAGAAAAGAGGTTTTCATCCCAAAGTACCACAGAGTCCTGCAGACCCAGGTTGACCGAAGTTTCCTTTTGAAAGAAGGAACAATATAGGTCGAGAACCCTTCTAGGAAAATATATACATAAAATAGAAACAAGGATAAGACACAAGAAAGAGGAAGAGGAGAGCACATGAGGCTCTACTTAGAGTAGGAGAGACACTAGACAAAAACATATGCAAAGAGGGGAACACATGACCCAGATATATAGAAGAAAAGAGGAAGGCTTGGAGCTTGATTATGATGAATCATCTGATAAACCTCACAGTTTGTTGTGACAAAGAGAGGGTCTCTGATAAATGACATAAGTTACCTAGTGATATCATGGCTTGGCACGAGGGTGGCCAGAGTGCTAAGAGTGAATGCCTCTGAGCCTATGGTTGGGTGGAAATTCTAACGCCCACAGTCAATTAATTGGCTACAATCAGAAATAGATAAGTGTTCTCATACCTTGTATATTTGAGCTGTAACTGTAAAATAAAGTTGGATATGTTGTGAATGTTTCAGGGATGTGCATGTTTCTTGATGGTTAGACTATTTTCCCTTATCTTTTTCTTGATTGTGTATTTAAGAAAGTAATAAACTATATGGTTTGTATGCATAAATTCTCCATCCATGTAGTGGCTCAAGTTTAAGCAAATGAATTGTGAGTTCGTTGACCTTGGGCTTAGTTTCCCATATGTATGTCAACATTCCCAGCTATTTTGAGTCTCCTGGAAGAAGGAGTCTTTTAAGCTCAGGAGAGAGAGAGAAAATCACGTGCCAATGCCTAAGTCTTTCATAACTAACGAAGCTCAAAAAGGATAGTGAGGTTTAAGTCTCGAAATGAGAGATCCTTTCATTTGGAATATGAATGAATGAGATTCATTTGGGATGATCCAAGGTCTTTCACGACTGTTGGATTTGGATAAGGAGTGTAGGTGTTAACCCCTCATCTTCTTCAATATTCATGAGTTCGGAAAATTTTGGTATTCATCATAATGGAAACAGATACCCCAAAGTCCCGGAGTCCGAAGTTAATTTGGGTCGTAGATTTGAGGATACCCAAGAACTATTCCAACCTTCAGATCTACAATATAGTCAGTTCGACATTGACCATTTTAGGATTTCGAAGGATTTGGGTTTGGTACCGTAGAGGGATGTTCAGTGTAGAACGTTGAATGTCGAATGCTAACATTCAACGTAGAATTTTGAATGTCGAACATCGACGTTCAATGTAGAACAATGAATGCCAAACTCCAAAAATCAGCGTAGAATGTCGAATGTCGATCGTCGAATGGTCGAGGCCACGCGGAGAGATTTCGGTATTCAGAGACTATGTGTGAAATAAGGAAAAAGGGTGGGTGACATCGACCCACGATAAACATGCCACATGTCACCTAGATTTGAGCATTTCAAAGACCCTATAAGTCCATTTACATGTGACATGTGTCACCCACTGAAGGGGCCATGTTTCCTCTCTACCTTTCCATGTGTCATATCTGGAAATTACCTGTTTCATCCACATGGTAGGAGATCCCATAGTCTGGAGACTCGACACTCTGGAGGAAGTTGAACCAGATTCTTTAAAGTGTGAAGACTCCCAAAGTTGCAACCAACAGAGTAAATCACAGTCATCCATCGTTAAGGACATGTGTCACTAGGTCCTATAGTCTAGAGGTTTGACACTCCGGAGGAACTTGGCCAAGAGTCTTCAAGGCGTGAAGGATATTGAGGTCATGAAAAACATATTAAATCTCAGTCATTGACAAGAAGGGGACACATGGCACCAGATCCTTTAGTCCGAAGAATTGGCACTCTAGGGGAATTGAGGTGTGGTGTATCGATAAGCTCTAAAGCCCAAAGTGACGAATTAATGTGAGCCATAGATTCATGGATCTACGTGGACGCACCATGACTGTGAGATATAAGGGACATTTGAAGGCTTCCTGTATGGTTTTAGATGGCCTGCTGATGTCACCACGGTGACATCGACTGACGATCGATGAGCCACATGTCACCTCAATTTGTGAAATTCGTAGAACCTATATGCCTATTAATGTGTGACACGTGTCACCCCCCGATGAGGGAACATGTCACCCCTAGCCCTTGATACGTGTCATCCTTCAGTATATGCCTTCCTCACCAAAGTGGTTGGTGATGTGACTAGGAATATGGGAGTCTAGGACTTCAGTATTCTAGGGGTATTTTGGAGCATGGTGGCAAGAATAAGCTAGAATGGTTGGAGCTACGTGGTAGCATTTCAGGAGTTTGGGAAATAGGAACTCCAGAAGAGTTAGGGTGTAGTATTGTAGAGAGACCAAAGGGCCCGAAGGTTGAACCCAAGTGGAAAGCTTACGATAATTCAATAGTTAGAGACTCTGAGAGGTTTCATGCATAGATAGAAAATGGGTGATCAGTTTTGAAGTACTAAACGTTGAACTACCCTTAAGTGTATACTGGAACTAGGAGGAAGATCCATCGTCGATTAATGGTGGATGGATCTCCACCATAGACCTAGGAGCACGGGGATATTCATATATTGGATAATTTAGGGTGATGTGAATGAGTTGGGCTCATGTGGGTGCCAAGTGGCCCATGACTATTAACCCTCGAAGAACTTTGGAAGGGCATATCTCCCAATCCTTAGCTCATATTTGAGCATGGAGACAACCATTAGAAATATCATGGTGAGAAGAATTATATGGAGATGGTGGAACTAATATTTGAGATGGATCAGGGACATGAAATTTTGATTCCCCATTACTTAAAAATACTTTTAAGGGGCTTGGTTTGTTACATAGTCCCTTCCTGAATGTATTCCACTAGGAAAGGTCCTACAAAGACAAGAAAATATTCCCTCCAAGGGCCTACAAGTCACATGTATCATTCCAAGTAAGCCACATTTAATAAGAGAACCACCCAAACATTTCCATTAAATCCCCCATTTTCAAATTAAACAAATTCTCAAAGACCTTATAAACTTTTTCAAATTTAGTTATGGGAGGGTTGTCATGATGCCCTATTGAGTAGGCCAATCCCCAAGTCAAGGATTTTTTCCCAAGAAGATCCTCTCTAGGCCATGTAGTTAATATGAGGTGTATGGGGTTAATACTTTTGGAATGCGGTTCCTGACATATCAAGGGCTCATATCTTCTCATTTATGGGTTATTTTTTCGAGGGTGCACTGCATCCCTTCCTTTGCAATGCAACATTTTTCTAAGCCCTTTATTTTTCTTTCATTTTTTATGGTTCAAACATTGATTGTTGTTTGCGAGGTAATAAGAGGAGCACCAAAATACCACTTGAAGTTATAACACATTGAGTCCCATATGAACTAGAAATTAAAGGACACCACAATGCATTCCCCCATTAAGCGACACATTAATTTTCCTTTTGTAAAACATCCTTATTTTTATGGATAAGCATTTCATCGTTCTCAAGACCATAGGGAGAGAATATATAAGGATAGTTTATGGATTTTTAATTTTAGATTTTTACATACAACACCTCTGGGCCTTTATCCTCCTCTTCCCATGAAATGAGTACAATCCCTTTTTGGGTTCAACGAACCCAAAAACCAAAAATATGAGGAAACAAAGGGGATGATGTGTGAAAAGTGGTAAGTATGTGTAGGAATGGAATGATTAATGTTCAAGGACACCCCCTAGTAAAAATCCTTTTCCCGAGGATGATCCTCTTACTAGGAAACCATGTCCACCACCAAGGTGAAATAAGAAAAAATGTATAATTTCCAGGAAGACATTCTATAATCAAGAAATAACCCTTTGCAACATGCTCAAACGATTAAATTATTAAAGTGATACTTACCATGAGACCAGACTTGTTACCTCATGGAGCAAGGTCTATTTCCCTTTCTAGGCTTGGATGGTGTGGAAAATGATGTCATGATGTTGACAATGAATGTTGATGTGTGGTGGAGAGGAGGGTCTCTTTCTGCTCAATGTGGGATCAAATGGTCATCTTTCTCTCAACACTCGATGTCTTCTACTTGTGGGCCTCAAGACATCATATCCATAGTTACCCCTAGGTTGGGGGGGT
>ML853486.1:0-11529 GCA_009831015.1 Picea engelmannii
ATGTATATGCAAAACCTTTAAGAGTGCGCAAGGTGAATATTGGCACAACAAAGAACCCTAAGTTTGTGAATATTGGTGACTAATGGAACAATGAGACTGTTGAGAAGATCATACATTTTCTATGAGAATAATAGGATCTATTCCCAACTACTTTTTTTGAGATGAAGGGGATTGTTGGAAAATTAGGTGAAATAACGACTATGTTAAATCTAGATGCTAAGCCAGTACAACAGAGACCATACAGGTTAAATATGAAGCACAAGGAAGAGGCAAAAGAATAACTTGATGGAATGTTAGAGGTTGGTATTATCGAGCTCATTACAGAATCAAAATGGATAAGCTAGATGGTAGCCCAAGATAAGAAAACATGAGGTATCAGAATTTGTGTAGACTTAAGTAAGTTGAAGAATGCATGTTTTCATGACCCTTTTCCAACCCCCTTTACCGACGAAGTATTAAATAATGTCGGAGGGGATGAAGCCTACTCGTTCACTAATGGATTTTCAGGATACCATTAGATTAATATTGTACAAGAAGACATACACAAAATGACATTTGTGATAGAATGGGGAAAATACCAGCATATAGTAATGTCATTTGGGTTGAAGAACACACCTTTTGTACTTTCCATAGTAGTTGTAGCCTTTAAGGAGTTTATTCATAAATTTCTTGAAATATATTTTCATAAATGGACTGTGTTTAGATTACTAAAGGATCATATAGAAATTTTATGATTGATGCCTGATAGATGCAAACAATATCAGATTTAATTAAACTTGATGTTGTGATGGAACAACAACCCATTTGCCATTTAAAAATTTTCAAATCTTAATCTGGGGATGCACACTTTTTCTTCATGATCTATCTATCCTTAAATATTCATTTGCATGTTTGGAACTTAAGTTGGGTTTCCTCACCTACTTTCCTCTTCCCTCCCTTATTACCTTTGCATCATTGGGTTTTCATCAAACATGCGCATTGGTTCCCCTACATATTTCACCAACGACGATGCCTCACAGTGTCTTCATTGGAGGTTAACAATGCACTCTCATCATTGAGCTTATCCCCATCTTGTCGAAGACGATAATCCCCTTGGCCCTAAAACTTCCCAAATCACACTTGGCCCTCTCTCTAGAATACACCTCAACATTTTCCCCCTTGTAGGCCCCTCTATTCAACCACTTCGTAAGTCTCTTCTCTTCCAATGCATGTCAAGGTAACAACAATTGACATACTCGGCAAGTGAGTTTCATCGTCATATTTATCTTTGGGCTCTTTCATATCCCTCCCCTTCTTGTCGACGACGACACCACTCTTTCCTATCCAGCTGTCACATCCTTCATCATACAACACCTATAAACCAAGCCGTCGTCAATCACTCCTTTGTCGTAGATATCATGTTGTCCAGTTAATGGGTCCCCACACTATCACATTGATGTCTTGTCAGCATTAGTTAATGAAGGATTAACTTCCAACGGTCATTAAATTGAATGTTAAAAGTAATGTTAGGTCAAACCTAGACCCGATAATCATGTATTTATTGTCGTCGGATTTTTTTATCACCCATGTATGCACCTCTTGTTCTCATCGAATGTTGATGATGACACCTTCATTGTTTCCCCCCAATTTTTGAATTCTCCCGCACCTTAACAGTTATAACTACCAAATCACCTACAAGTGCATTTACTCTCTGCATACTCCCCTGACTGAGTCCAAGTTGTATCACACTTTTGTTTTCCACATGTTTAGGAGGGAATCAATGGAATTTTTTTTTCATTAAAAGGGGAGTACGCATGAAAAAATAAAACTGCGTATGCAATTCTCCGTTGTCTATGTTTGATCGACTACCACTCCTAGCCTTTAAACAAGTATGATACTACTTTTTTCAATGTTATTATTTCAAGCCTGAGATGATTCTATTAACTATAATCTGTCTGTTTTTGCAGGTGAAGAGATGTCCAAGATGATCACTAGAAAAGGAAAATCCCAGGACTCTCAAACTCTTGTTCCAGTTTCGATCCCGAAGTCATCCATTATATCTGACACCAAAATCCATGACTAAATGGAACACTACCTCAATTACGTTGAGATCCTGTACATGCTCGAGAATGAAATATTTCCTTCTGATGAACCAGACATTGAGGCATACAGAAACATCAGGAAGAGCGGAATTCATATAGTATTTGCTTTCCCTGAGATTTTTCCTTACAACGACACAACCAAATGGTGTTTCATGTACCTACAAAAGGATATTGGGATAATACTCAATGCTTTAGGTCTCTCAATCACCTCTCTCAGAGAGGATGGCATTGGATCCACGTATCCATCCCCGGAGCTGACAATGGCCTTGACTGAGTCTTTTCTCAAACAATTCGGAGGTGACCATGAAGACTTCGATACCCTCATGGAATATTGGTTTTATGATGAATAATGGTCAACAAAAAAGGGCGAAAGATATGTCCCAGTACAGTATCTCAAAAGTTCCCACAGGGTGCTAAATACCATGATATGTTGGCTCTATGGCGAAGAAATTAGTACCCATTTCAGGATGGAATGGTTCCCTATGACTTAAATGATATCCCAGAATGGCCAATTGTTCAACTGGGAAACCATTCTCTCATTCAACATGACACATTGTAGAAAGGATCCAAAGAGCATGAAGAATATCAGTTTTTACATGTTGGCATATCTAATAGACGTTGTGTGTACCTCAAACGCATTCCCAACATTAAACTAGTCCTAGACGCTGGATAAGGGCCCAATTCACTCCTACTGTTCTCAATTGTGGGAGGTCAATTGCAATATATTATTCTATGATATATGCAATTATTGCATCCCCCCCTTACATAAGTCCATCTTTGGTCTCTTCCCACATAGGATCTCTCCTGGAGCTCTCAAAGGTTTAAAGGACATCAAGGATTGGTACTTTAAGAAATACTACACTTAGATTGCAATATATGGTCCCATAGGAGCACCACACTTGCTTCCCAATTATGTTCCTTACAATTTGTTGGTTGGGGATATTGCATACCAAACCGTTAAAAAAGGAGCCACTACCTAGCTTTCAAAAAAGAACAAAAAAATATTGGCCAATTTTCCCCATTAGGGTTGGGTCATACTCTATGTCGAACAAGAAGCAAGTTGCAAAGGAAGCTAAATAATTCAAGGAGATATGTCTCTGTCTGGGGAAACCCAAATCACATGACCCTCAAAATGTTGTTTATGAGCACATGAAGACCATTAAATTAGCACCATAGACCATGCATGGGACTCAGTTCTCAGAAGATGTTTTCCAAGGTGCATTGAGTTTCGAGGAAGTGGGGGGAAGACTTACCACTGATGTAGACCAACAAAAATTGAGGAAGGATGAAGAACAAGACAAAACTTTGAGGTTGGAACAATTCTGAGCTCTCCTCCACCAAGATAATTAAAAACTAAGGGAAGAAGAGAAAAAGAAGCAAAGATGGTGAGAAAAGTTGACGAATCCGAATAAAGGTACCGACTATTGAAGAAAAAATAGCTCGAAGATAAGTAGGTCACACTCAAAAATAGAAGAATTAAATATTCCCACTCTTGGAAGATTGGCACAAGGAAGAAAGAAACAACAAACACAGGTAAGCCACCATCAGCTGCACTAGGAGAAACACGAGAAAATAATAACGAGGATAAGGTTGACAGTACAGCCTCGTTTTAGTAGGTACTGATGCAATCATCGACCTAGATCTTGAGAGAAATGTGTTCAGTACGCCAATCGAAGAATGGAATCCCTTGGATTCAATTCCAGGAAGCTTATCTCTCACCTCCAAATGACTCGGGTTCAAAGGAGCACTGGTCGCAGTTGGGGCTTATTACTACATCCACAAGACCCAAGCCATAGAGAAGAGAGCCCCTAAAAGAAAAAGGGGAAAAATAGAAGGAGGCCAGGATGTGCCCGAGAGGAGTATCAAATGGAAAGTCAGGCCTGATGTAAAGGATAATGCTCTACAATCAACCTCGATGCTTAGCTCCTTTGCTTGGGTGAACATCATGTTGTTCCATGAGGTCGTTGTAGCTCTGGATGCCGCAAAATCCAGGATTGTAGAACTAGAAATGACTCTGGTGACCATCAATGAATCTACTACGAGTGAGCAAACAAAATAAATTCAACATGTGAAGCATGCCTATGATGAGGAGATTAAAAAGAAATTACAGGAACAAGAGGAACTTCTGCAAATCAAATTCACTGAATCAATGTCACTAGTCCATAAGGCCCACGCTAGCGACATGCAATAGCTTGAAACCTCATGAAATTTGTAGGTGATGAAACTCAAAACACAATTGGAAGAATTGAGGTCTTTCAATGAAAAGGGTTGAGTCGAATTACAAAGGGTACAAATGGAGAATGAAGTCTTGAGAAATACCATAGAAGAACACCAAAACCAAACAACAATACTCGAGGTAGTGAAGTCAAAACCCTGGATAAAAATAAAGATCTCTGGAGCAGGTAGAAAACATTGTTCAGTGCACTTGACAGAGCTCTGGTGACTAGATATGAATGGACTAAGTTCAACTCACATGTGAAAGCTACCCAGGAAAAGTATCAAAGAGGCCTGGAAGCCAACAATCCAATCACAGAATGGAAAGACTTGCCAACAATAGTTCCATACCTAGAAACTCTCTCATCATATTCTGACAAGAAAATAATATGAGATCGTCGACTGTTGGAGGCAGGTATGGAAATAATTGTCAAGGTGTCAAAGATCCAGGGACAAGTCTTTGTATCCTATGTTGAGGTATGGAGATTGACAAATGATCTACTCTCATTATTTGGAATGGATCCCCTAAGGGATATCAACAAAGCTTCATCAACCCAGATGATCATCGAAGACGTCGACACCAAGAGAAACCTTGCTCAGAGAGAAATCAAAGCGACCAACGAAATTAACGATGAGGTTATTGAAAAAAAGTTTAATCCAACCCTCCAAAATCATCACCCTAACAGAAGATGTTGTGCAACGTGTTGAGCAGAGCTTGAGAAGGAAGATCATCATCCCCATGTGCAAGAGTCAGGTTGACCTGGAGAGGACGCAGTTACTTCGGGTAGATTCCATACTTTAAGACTTCAAGAACTAGAAGTAAGTAATGGACATGAAAGTGAAACCGTCAGGGACCCCATGATTAATTGTTTTTTGTAATTGAAGTTTTGTAGGGTGAATCGAATTATTGTACTTATATTCATGCCCCAAACAGGGAAGGGAAGTTGAAACATCACTTCAGTATCCCAACTGTTATCAATATGAGGAATGTAGTGTAGTCCCATAGTAGCTCTATAAATGGGATGATTGTAAAAGAAAAAGGGATTTTGGTTCTTAGAGAAAAAAATGATATTTTTAATGTTATTTGAATAAAGGACGGAAGACAATTTGGGAGACAATGGCTTTTATGTGTATGATTATGACTACTCATATCTATGCATATATGTTATTTTATTATGAATGTTAATCTTAGAATTATTTTCTAGTTAATATTATGTGATTTACAATCGTTATTTTTCTCCTTCACAAGTACAGCAACTCGGTCCCTTAGTTTGTTAAATCAATTTATATTGGTTGCAAACAACTAATTGGTCAAAATTCTATATTGCTTGTTACATGAATTCTTTCTATGCAAGTAATATCATCTTTCATTGTTTTCTCCTGATCAGGATAGGTTAGTTTATAACTAGTTAGAAATTACATCTTGGAATAATAATAATAATACACCTTAGCCTAACTTTAGTTAATTGTAATTTTCTATTTTTTTTTTAATTCATTTGAGAACCTTCGATTCTCAGATTCATTTTCAGTTAGTGTCTTTTAGTTAGATTGGTAACCAGGCCAAAATCTAGTCGGAAGCGCTATCCTAAATGAGAGTGGGTTTAATTGGGACCTGCCATTAGGTATTTTCCCTCATTTGATTAAATGGGTCATTCTGACCATCAACATAAATGGCGCTTGAAGGAGGGAAACATAATTGAATGGATACAAACGAGGTCTCAAACTCTTCCCATTCTTCCCTTCAAGTAAGCTTTTCCTCGACAAGTGATTCCCACCAAATTTGCTTCCAGCATATTGTCTTCCCTTCAGAGTATGTTGTGAACACACTAGCTCAAGAAAATATTCATCTCACTTCCGCTCATCCTGAACCATCCTTTTCTTCCCCTTAACCTCGTATCCTAACCATATCATATATTGAATCCATAGTCATACACTCAACTGAGTGAACCAACCATTCCCTGAATAGACAACTTAGCAGGAAGACCAAACAACTACCCTTAGATTAGTCTCTGCCTGAAAATCAGGAAGACCTTCAACTTACAGACCCCTATTTCACCGACCTAGACTCCTATCAAAAAAATATTTTGGTTGGGACCCCTAAATATCACATTCCTAAAGATACTTTTGATTTCCTCAAGACTTCAAACTTTAATATTGATTAGTATTCATTAGTTAATGGAGCAGAAGGTAGACACTCCTCACCTCCCGAGTCACCCCCTCACACTCCAAGAGCTGATTCAGAGGATAACTCTGAAGAAAGAGACAGACATGAGAGTGAACTCGAAGATAACCCATATTATATCATTGTATATCAACCTCCAAACATGGTTGGAGCAAATGAAAACCGTAATCCTCCCCCCTACCAACCGTGGTTGATTGTTGACGTAATCATTGTACCAAGGATCCAACATGACATGCCAAGACACCCTAAGAAGTTCTTGCCTAAATTTGACCCTAAAAAAAAGGATTCAATAGAAAACCATGTTAATAAATTCATATTGGCTATTGTCTTACAGAGCATTTGACATGAAGACGTCATCTGTCATTTGTTTCCCCTTACTTTTGAAGAGAAAGTGTCAACATGGTATTTGTCTCTAGAATAAGCCTTTATTCCGAACTGGAGAACTTTTGAAACCTCTTTCCTCTGGAAGTTTGGAGAAAATAAAATGTTGACCACTCGTGTTTTAGAACTCTCAAGAATCTATATGGATTCGAAAGAATTATTTACCGATCACAATCAATGTTTACTTACTCTATTAAAATGAATCCCACAGGCCTCAAAACCTGTTGAAGATGTGACTATTGAATTCTACACCTCTAGTTTTTCTATGTCCATGGCCATGTATGTAAAAAAATCTGAGAAAGGTACTCTAGAATAATCCTTCCAAGAGGCCCTTAAGTTTGAGAAAAATATGATGAGTCTAACAGAGAGTTTTGGCTCTAAGCTCTCTAAGGATAAGGATAAAGGCAAAGTTTTTGTTTCTAAAACCAGTGAAGATAAGAAGGTTTATGATTCAATGGATATGGAATCACTTCAAAGAATTATTAAGAAGTTATCCAATCACCTAGTAGACCTGAAAAAGGGTGGTGGAGAGGGATAGTCTCACCAGAAAAAGTTCTTTAGGTTCCTCCCCAAGAAAGACAGGAACATACCACCAACCAACAAAACCACCCCTTCTCAAATGGAAGGAATAAATATGGAGGATATCATCAAGGCCCTTCAAACTTGGGCAACAAAGAATATGATTGAGGCTGACGATGAAGGTGAAGGAAGTCAAGAACAACAAGAACAACCCCAGGAATCCAACGAGCCTACAAAGCAACAGTTAAATTCATTTTGGGACATTGCTTATGGTGAATATGAAGAAGAAGTTGAAGAAGTGCACCTTTCAAAAAACATCGTCACCACTAGGAGTGCTAGTAAGAAGGATCCCTATGACACCCCTGACACCACTAATCCTACTTCTCCCACCACCTCTACTCCCGAACAACCTTCTTCTTTGACCGGTGCTACTCATAACCCCTCCAATACCACACCTTCCAATTTTAAAAAGGTAGATCGATCAATGAAACCAAATATTTCTCCCATACCCTTGGCCAAGTTAGAATTTGACTTCCTATAACATATAAAGAAGAAAAAAGCTAACATTTCTTTGTTTGAACTTATGAAGATTCCACAAATTCAAGAGAATTTTATCAGAACTCTGCAAGTAAAAACTTCCCCTGGCACAAAGGAAGAAAATACTGGAATCAAGAAAGGGATCACTAAGGTAAATTCGGCCAACAATAACACTCCATCTAAAATTCAGGTTGCAACAAGTGCGTCCTTAACTGGTCAAAAGTCCAGGTCTACCACTCCTCCTTTCCTCATCACTTTTGAAATCTTTAATATAAATGTCCATAACTGCATGGTGGACTCGGGAGCTTCATCTAATGTCATGCCCCTAAAATTATGTGAGAAGCTTAATGTCAAACCTGAACTGTCTGACATTCAGATTATCTAGTTAGACATAACCAAAGTTAAATTTATTGGAGAATTGAAAAAAGTATTGATCAGGATGTCTGCTAATCCAAAATTTCATCAAACTATAGATATAATAGTAATATACATACCAGACAACTATGGCATGTTGTTAAGTCGAGAATGGTCGACTATATTAAACAACTACTTTGCTACTAACTGGTCCCACTTGTGACTTCCCTATAATGGAAAAATGAATCAGATCAGGATAGATAGAGAAAGGTATATGAAACATGTCGTTACTGACTTGAATGACCCGAATGAACTAGTAATGTTTAGCAATTCAATTCTTGGTAATTATTCATATGAAACATTCTTTGGGAATTTCACGGCTAAACCATCGTCTCTTGCGGAATCTAACGCACAATCCGAAATCCTTCATTGCACCCATATTGTTGAGCCCAACTGTAATATAAATGATCTGTAACACACCCACTATCGTAATTTAAAAATTTCGGGGTTAATCTCCCACAAATGAGAAATCTCCAGAAACCTGCATTAGCAAAATGCCAATCCTTGGTTCAATATTGGGATTCGGGGTTTCTAGTGTCAAAATTCATTCACCCCCAAGACTCGTGATCCTCTGAATTCCAACGCGCTCCCTACGCATTAGCTCCCTTGGTTCAGTTCCCAGTCCATAGGACCTGCTACCATATGTCCGCAGCTCTATAGCTACCCATCGGGGTTTCGGGGTTTATGATGTCGCGATGCACAAGCCTTCGCAAATTCCGATCCTCCGATCCCCAATGCCACTTGGCGTTGACTCGTGGCCAAGCTTGGTCTTCCGACACCTATCCCTTGTTCTGGCGCCTATGGTCCCCACTCCCTATGATGGCATGGAGTGACACCCGTCCTCCACTGGAGTGCTATGACTGTGGGACCATCGCGTTTCGGG
Organism: Picea engelmannii; assembly: GCA_009831015.1. Classification (NCBI taxonomy): domain Eukaryota; kingdom Viridiplantae; phylum Streptophyta; class Pinopsida; order Pinales; family Pinaceae; genus Picea; species Picea engelmannii. The sequence goes on from ML853486.1 coordinate 9,212, forward strand.
ATTTCACGACTCCTCCTGTCGTGAGTTTCTTGTCACCGAGAACCCCGAAATGCCAAACCCCGATCTCTTCAGGATCCTTGGACACGCGTCCCTCAGGTTAGCATTTATGATCACGTCGGGAAATCGCGGATCGCGATTCCTGTATGCAAGAGTTTCTTGCCTTTGGAAAACCCGATGCTCCAAATGCCGACTCACCCAGATCTCCTGCCACGCGTCCTACCAAGATCAACGGTTGAGATCCTTTCCTCAGGAATTCACGACTTATCCTGTCCCATGTCTCTTGTCCTCGGGAATTTCGATTTCTCGATGTGTCAAATGCCGATGGCGCTTGATCTCTAACACCTGTCCCACCGATGGATGGTCCAGATCTTATCGTTGTTTCGAGACTTGAGTGGCCCCGATGCTTGGTACCCCAGATCTCCGAGACGGACGATCCCATGACATGTCTCCCTCTCCAACCTGATGGCTTAGATTTTCTCTCGATATTTCGAGACTTTCGAAGTCCTGTTTCTCTTGCTCTCAGGATCTCCGATTCCCCGATTCCCGACTCTTCGGGATCTCTTGCCACGTGTCCCTTGGATCAACGGCCTATGATGGTGTCGGAAACTCAGATATCACGGTTTCGTATTGCAAGGGATCATGTCCTTGAAATTCCTGATATGTCGAACTCCGACTCTCTGGGATCCTATGCCACGTGTCCCTACTGTTTGGACGGCTCAGATCTTGTCGGGGTTTTCACTTGGATTTCCCCGAGCACTTGTCCACGGGAATGCCGATTTCCCGATGGCAAATATCCCGATCCCCCTCCGGATCTCCTGACATGCATCACGCATAATAGACGGTCCATATTCGATCGGGAAATCGCGTATCGTGATTTCATTATGCAACGGTTCTACACTCCTAAAATCTCCGATGAGTGAAATCCCGATGCCTGCCAGAACGCCGACACGTGTCTTGCCGAGATCAACGGCTAGGATACATTCTCGGGATTTCGAGAACTACAAGGCCCCGATTATCAGACTCAACAAAACCCCTATGACCCTGTTATTCCGACGACTTCTCTGGGATGTTGACATGTGTCCTTCCTAGATCAACAGCTAGGACTCTTACTCTGCACACTAGAGTTTAGCTCCGGTGCAACTCTTCCTGATCCAACGGTTTACGGGATTTCAACTCCAGATCTAATGGCTCAAATCACTTCCTCGTGCGCCTACCCCTACACTTAACCCCTACGCAGCTTCTCCGAATCCAACGGCTGACGAGTAATGTGATATGAGATCTAATGGTCCAGATTCGTTCTTTTGGGTCTTGGGATTTATGATCCCAACTTCTCGTTGCTCGCGATGAGAGAGGGCAAGGCATGTAACACCTGCACTACTTTCGTCAATCTAATGGTCGTGAATGACTATGGTTCACCCGACGAGATCTCATCTGTCGACTTATCACTCCTCACAACACTACTATCTTGGAACATTAATAGAATCGTTCCTCCTCGTGTAGGATTAATAAGGCCTATGCGTTCGAATCCTTGTTCTGGGTTCTTAGCAAACCTTTCCAAGGAGGAAATCTCTGTGGAGAGATCCCTACCGGGGCATTCCCGGAAGCGGTAAAGGGAGACAGCCTTCCGAGAATGGCTGGACATGGTTAGATTCATTTATCAACGTAAGTCGAGCACGGTTTCCCCGGTGCTAAACATATATATCAATTCATTCATATCAATCTCTACGCGAACATTCTTATGCGGGAGTCATTTATAATTTCACAATTCTATGAGCCAATATCTACTCCTCATTATCAATTTGTACACAGACATTCTTACACAGGAAATATTTACAATTCCACAAGTCTATGAACATATGTGACAGTATATAAACTTCAAGATGCAACATAAGCAAAATACTTATCAGAAGTAACTACAGCAATGGGAGCAACTGCTGAGAGGGGTGCTCGTTTCCACCCAACTGTAGGCGTAGCGACTCCTACTGGATTTACCACTAGCCACCCCCAAGTTGAGACCACGATGTCCTGAGACCTACGTCTCTCTGTCTGCCAGTGCCCAGGAGTGAAGGTTGCAATCCTCCCCCTCTGCGATCACTCACTCTGCGTAAAATTTCCAGAGTTCCCCTCGCATCTGCCCCCCTTCCAATCGTTTCAGCCATACGCCTTATCCTCTCCCGAGGTTGTGTGTGGCACGATTACCCTTGCGCTGGTCATTCATGATGGCTCTACGGATAGGCGGTTCACCTCCCCATCCCTCATCAAGCCATCAACCTACCAGCCTGCAAGGCATTTATTTCAGGGCTAGCGAGCCGCTTTTG
>ML853487.1:0-20591 GCA_009831015.1 Picea engelmannii
TTAATATATCATTCCATGTTTTCCCTATGAAACTACAATAAATTTATATATAATTTCCTGTATATATTCATTTTTTCAATTGAATCATAATCCATGTGTTTCCACATGTTTCCTAGTCTTTTTTCTCACAATCCAAGTGTCTTAGTGTTTATCCCTAGGAGGACCAAGGAAACGTGGAAGAGGAAATGGGGACCATGGGTGATGTGGTGATAAAAGGTAGTTGCCTATTGGGTCCACTCAAAGATTGGCCTAGGGCCATTTGTAGGGTTGGTCAGTTCTTGGCTTGTTATCATGTCACTCGGTAGCACATGGGTGGTAAGTGTAGTGAAAACTCATCTTGGGAGGTGCTTTGAAAGAGAACTCTTCTCCACTTGTCGTGGAGTTTGGGCGATCAATGTGGCTCCCTTGCAGGGCTTTACATTTGTATTCCTTGGGAAAATTCTTGGTAACACATGAGTTGTGTTGTGGGCTCTTCGGATAGCTGTGGGATCTAGTATATATAGGTTGGCTTTGAGTCGTTGAGATCCTTTTTGGATGATGTGATTTCTTGTGGTTTTCATTTGTGAAGTCCTGTTGTGTTGTTGGCTCCACGAAGCCAATGTGATGTATTGTGTTTTATTTGTTAACTGTGGAGGTTTTCCATTCATGTGAAAGGTGGTGCGAGAAACGAGCTGGTTGTTGGGTCTGCCTGAAGATTGGCCTTGGGTAATTTGTAGGGTGTTCAACATCCAGTATGTGGGTGACAGTGAGGACAAGTGCATACATGTCTGGAAAATTGGATGTACTAGACCGTACAACCGAGGAGTTTCTAGGGTTTGCAGGTGTTGTCTATAGTTTTCTGTATTTCTCTGTGGGCCATTTTCTCTGTAAGGGAGCCTTTGTAAGCTTTGATATTATTATAATGATAAGATGATTTGAAGGGAAAAAATATTTGTGTGTTAAGAGTTGGTTTCTTTTCTTCCTCTATTTATTTTAGTTAATTATTCCAACGATGTATTTTGTTTTGTGAGTTTCTAATCTAATTTACAGCAAGGAAAACACTAGTAAATAATTTACCTAGGTGCCAGGGTTAGAAAGTTAACAATAATATAGAATCAATAATGAATGAATGAGATATGATTGATACAATGATCCTTGTGATTGTATACTTATTTGCATTTATTGGTTAGGAATGCTTGTGTATCTTAGGTTATGTCCCTTTGTTGTTGTTGTTGTTGTTGTTGTATTTAAATTTATTACATTGTGTTTGTCTCTTATATTATAATTTAATGATGGATCCTTGTGAGTGTAGCTAGATACATCACCAGTGGTATCAAAGTGATTCTTTCTACTAGTTGGGTGTCATACTTCTATAGGTTTCATTCCCTATTAGTTGGGTACCAAACTTCTATTGGTTTCCATAACTTGTTGACTAGGTGTTAGAGCTTTCTGCCAAAAGAAAACAAAACTTTAGATTGGGAGGCTATCCATTTCCACTCCAATTTTCTATCCACTGCTATTTTCATGAGTCACTGCAAAACATTAAAAGGTTATCCTCTACTATGCAATGTTTAATTTTGTGCATTTGGTGGGTCAGAACTTCATTTTTCATCCAGGGACTTCACCAGGGGTTCATCATTGACCCGATCTACAATTTGGCATATTCTTCGGAGTATTTGGAGATCTTTGGCATCATGGCTGAATTGTTGAGGGTATCCAATCTTCCAGCAGAGCGTGACCTACCAGTTGGGGGGTTTGGCACTTCATACGGCCCAGATCTCATCTCTATATTCATGCATTGTATCCAGGTGGCCTTTGGAGGCTTGTATCTTCTCTCCTTCATCTGGTTGAGGCTTATCTTCATTTTGTTATAATCTATTAGATATATTGTACAAGATCTACAGATCCATTGGATCAGGGTCTTATTCTTTATGAATAATATCAGATCTAAGATATTTGAGTTATCACTTGTGTTATTCATCATGCATCTCGTGGAGGTATGTCCATTGCTAAATTTATGATTGATGACACATGCATTGGTGGCAGATTACTGATGGAGGGAATCAATGGCACATGGTAGTTCAGATGGGGGATTTTCCATGGATGACTTTCATAGTCTCAGAGAGAGAGTGTCTGTGATGAGGGCCGACTACCAGCAGTTGTTGATGGATAGGGACTACCTGTTGGGGATTGGAAAGATGTATTATGAGGCTCTGAGGGAGCAGGAATTGGAGGTGGACAAACTCACTCAATAACATTTACCATCACCCTTTTCACCCTCTTTAATTATTTTCCCAGATCTAATGTTTTATGACATTCTTCCCCACAGACTTATACTGAAACAAATACCTGTTTTTTGTTCACCGAGAAGACCCGCAAACCCTTTTTGAAGTGTCATTATTATAGAAAATTTGTTGCAACATCCATCAAATGGAACATATTTATAGATTTTATCACTTTGCAATTCCGATGTTATAAAAACCTAAGTGACCGTTAGTATTTTGACTTGGTCAACATACTAAGGTGACTGTTGGAGGGGGAAAACCTAGTCTCCAAAACGTCGCAATTGCGACAACAATCTTCACAAATGTGGCAAGAGAGACGTCTATGTCATAAATGTGGCAAGAGAAACGACTAGGTGGAAAATGTGGCAAGAGAGACGATAATGTGGCAAGAGAGACGTCAATGTGGGAATACCGACGTTATCGGGAAAGATGAATTTGTTTTTTTTTAATTTCCTCTATTTTGCGACAATATGGACAATTTTGTCCATAACGCCGCAAATAGAATGTCAAAATTTTTATAATATGTACTAGTGTGTTGACTGGGCTAGGTTGACCAAACTTTGACCACGAATATCTTTTGACCTGTAAATTCATTTGACGAGTCATTTACACCGTTGGAAATATTGTGATGTACTCTTCACGATGATGACACTTTCATTGAGTTTTGAGGACTTTGAATTGTTTCCCTTTCTTTGTCTGCTGAGGCCATTTTGATCTTCCTAAGTTGCTTCTCTGAATTTCGAGCTGTCCTTAGTCTTCTCTAGATCCTTTTTGGATCACGCCTTCCCACTGAGAGTTTTTTGGACCACCAAAATATTTCATTAATCAACAGATAAGTGAGGGAAGAGTTCCCTCACCTTGTCCTTCTCAATCCACTTTGCCTTGCTTCAATGTGTGCCCTTTAATCCTACTAGAAGATAATCAACCTCACCCCTAAGTGAATTACTCATCCTTCTGTCCAGGATGATATCTTCCTTTAACTCATCCAAGTACTCAGGGGAAAACTCATCAACTGAACATATTGAAACTTCCTCATCGTGATCGAAGATCATGGTGTTAATTTTTCAATAAGCTAGGTTAAGCATGTAGTTCATTTCAATTTTTCATTTGTCTTAACCATAAACAATAATGATGCAGCAACCAAGATCACAAGAAGAAACACCATGCACAAGAACACAAGAAGTATCATGGGAAACCCTTCTCAACAAGGGAAGAATAACGAGCCAAATCCATTACTATATTCTTCAAGAGAAATACCTTCACCACCAATAAGACCTAGCACACAAGAGAGTGCTCAAAACCTAGAAGTATAGCACCCAAGAGAGGTGCTCACTTTTCCCAAGGAGATATACTTGCTGAAATTTCCAAACTTGTGTGAGATATATGATTCCACAATGGAGAATCTACCTTTGCTTATACTAAACTGAACTTGTCAACATAAGTATTTATTGGCACAAAGGGCTGACCTCACTAGCTTATAGTATAATTAATATCAAATAGACTAATTATCTTTTACATTAATTACTCATCACATTAAGGTGGGGCCGACATGTACCCTTTACATTACAATTAGGGTTACAGGCAGGTTTGACTCTTGAACAATATAGAAAGGGATCTTATACACCCACTAGTTCTCATCTACTAGGGGCACATCCATAGGGATGTCCATATATTTGGCCCAGTACATTACACAGAAGAATCGTTTCTTCACACATTCACTTGTGCTCATCCATAGGCACATCCACTCAACAAATCTTCTTTCCCACGGCATTACATAGGAGAGTCATATGGAGTTTTTCATCAACTCTTCAGCTCAGAGGAGGCTAATACATCATCTTTGTTTCTGTTCTTGTGACGATGCAACCAACACATTGGGATTTCACACGTTCACCTTGTGCTTAGCCACATGTACGTCCAACTCTGCAGATCACTTTTCTCACTGTGTTAATCTAGAGTTCTTCTCAACTCTCTGTATGGAGGGGGTCATCTCTATGTTCCATCTCTGTATAAGATAGGAACCACACACCCTTCTCAGGGGATTTCTCTCAGGTTTTTAAGATGGAGAAAGCCTCACATAGCTGCAATGATTCACATCTCATAGGTTTGTAAGATAGAGAAAGTATCACATAGCTGCAATCATCAACACTCCCTCTCAGCTAGGGAGTCATTCTTCATCATGCCAGGTCTCACGTGGATGTACTTTGAATTTTGTCTCAGTTGGAATCATCAACACTCCCTCTCAACTAGGGAGCCATTCTTCACCAAGTTGATTTGGTGAAGATGTCTGCAATCTTCTCATGTGTAGGAAGGTATTGTGTGTGTAAGATTTTCATCTTCTTCATATCTCTGATATAAGGATATTTCATCTCATCATGTTTCGATCCATTAGGAAACATTAGGTTCTCAAGGAGATTTACACATGGCTCTTAGTTATCATCATAGGATCCATCTCATGGTCAATTAAATCTGTAGGAAGCTTGTGAAGTCACATTGCTTCACACACTTGATGCTATATACTCTAGCTCTATGGTACTCAAGACCACAGAGTATTGTTTCCTGCTACATTCGGAAACCATGGAAAACTTCACGGTAGAACATCAACTGGATGTGCTCTTTCGGTCCACTATACTTTATGTTCAATCTAAATCGGCATATCCTGCAAACTCAAGTTCACACTAGAGGCATATCTCAGGCCATATCTAATTGTGCCTCGTATGTATCTCAATACATTTTTTATTGTTGTATAGTGAATCTATCTCGGTTGACTCATGAAATGAATAAGCAAATTCACCACATGCCATGAATCAAGTCTGGTGTTAACCAGATACATTAGTGATCCAATTGATTGTGGATCAGTCTCATTTGAATCATCATCAATCTTCTTCTTTAAATCCATCATGGTGGATTTTGTATTTTGTTATACTGAACTTCTTTAATATTCTCACTGTATATTTTCCTTGACTCGGGAAAATCTCATTGGTGCTCTGTCATACTTCTTGTCCCAAGAAGTAGTGCATCATACTTAGATTCTTCATATCGAATTCATAAGTCAAGGATTACTTGTATCCAACAACAAGGCTTTATGAATAAGTCATCAAAATCAGGCTCTCGTCATCAACACTGTAATAATATAGATTTGGATCAACAACAGTCTTGTTGAAATCCAAACTCATCAAGAATCTATCTATTTGATATAGTTTCCAACTCATGGATGGTAGTACGGATGGAAGTGTATCGGGTTTACTGGATCAAGTGTCTCATCATAGACAACTACCTCTGTTTGTGAGAAACCTTTGGCTATAGATATCATTTTGTATTTCTCAACACTTCCATCAGTTGCATGCTTGATCTTATAGATCCACTTGGAAGTTACCACAGATTTCCCTTCTAGTCCCTGAATAATATCTTATACATCATTCTTTAAGATATACCGGTATTCTTCTGTTATGGCATTTTTCCATACATGTTCTCATGTTGCTTCTCTAAGACAAGGAGGCTTAGTATCAATGAAGTGGCTCATGATTGAAGGATAGCTCGAAAATATCTTTTTCTTTCTCAGGATGTGCCTTGAGAGGCTTGTATTTTTCTCTGCCTCTTGCAGAGTGAGTCTAGGTAGGCCTTTTATTCCCTACTGCAATATCTATGAACATATCAACTGGAGCAACTAGATCAACTGGAATAATGTTTGTCTCCCTCTAAACTATTGAAGGGGGAGAAGGTATTGTCTTACTGTCAATATCCGGCTGAGATTCTCTAGATATTTGAAAGACTATCTCTTCTTCAAGAACAATGTCTCTGCTTGTCTCAATCCATCTCTGACTAGGGATGTTGATCTGGAATTTCTTTGAAGATTCACTGTATCCTTTCTTTCTAAAGGATATAGCTTGGACTTCTTCTCTTTGGGTACATGAAAATACACTGGGCACCCAAATAATCGGAAGTGTTCAATCTCAGGCTTCATTCCGATGAAGACTTATTCGGGAGTTATGTTTTTCAAAGTCTGGTGAAGAGTCTTGTTCTGAACATATACAATGTCATGCATGCTTCTGCCCATATAATAATAGAAAGATTTTGATCATGTATTATTGCATTGGTTGCCCCAATGATGGTTCTATTCTTCCTCTTTCACAATTAGTCTTGACTCCCTCTCAGTCAAGTGGCTCCCTCTAAAGGATACACATATTCCTTTATTATTTAACCTATCTAGAACAAGAAAAAAAGAGGAACCAAAACATGAATATCTCCTAAAGGAGAATAATGAGTGCATCTCTAGTATTAAAACAATTTAAGGATTGTTGTCACAGCTACAACACCTACTTGTAATTTAGAAAATTTTAGAAATATAGGTTAGAGGGATGACAATTACAACAATTAAACCTAGAGTCTTCACCTTGCATGTGTTGATCCTCTTATGCACTGAGATCCCTCTGGATCAATGACTTCAGAAAAAGGTTCCTTCTTCCTGCAATTTCCCTCATGAAAATGATACAAATAATATATATACAAGTGCACACCTGAGGGTGCTGATATGATTTCGCCAATGGCTCTTGGCTAATATTTTTCCTCTTGACATCTTCATGAAAGAGGTATGTCACAGTGACACCTTTTTGTATTACCAACAATAAGTCTTCCTTTGATGTCTTGTCTTCCAAAAACTTGAATTTGTTTGATCCATCAATCTTAACTTCCATCATAGTTTTTTTCATCATAATTTTAGATTCTTCACAACCCTTTGTCAACTGGGATAAAATACCTAATGACTAGGCTAGGCTAACACTTTTAGGTTTTTTTGGACTTATGACTTCCAAAAATAATCCTTTGAAAGATGAGAGAACACTGGTGAGTTGAAGAGCTCCTTCAATGAGTTTCAGAAATCCTAATACTGAAATTTCTGCAGAAATTAGCGAAACACTAGAACCCCTAGGGTCAAAAATTGAAAATGCTCGGAATTTCATTTTGAGAGTCTGTGGAGGTGCGTTGGAGGAGGATGTACTCTCCTATTCCAAAAATGGCCCCAACTTCCAAGTATTAAGGTTTTAAATTGAGAAATAAGGAGAGTCATACAGAATTTCTGGAAACCCTAGGAAGGTCGTACGGTTCTGCAAAACGAGGATGCCTTGCCTTGACATTTTTTGCAATGTATTCTTCAATACCTATGCTCTGATACCATGTTAATTTTTCAATAAGCTAGGTTAAGCATGTATTTCATTTCAATTTTGCATTTTTCTTAACCATAAACAATAATGTTGCAGCAACCACGATCACAAGAAGAAACACCATGCACAAGAACACAAGAAGTATCCTAGGAAACCCTTCTCAACAAGAGAAGAAAACCCATCCAAATCCTTTGCTATATTCTTCAAGATAAATACCTTCACCACCAATAATACCTAGCACACAAGAGGGTACTCAAACCCTATAAGTCTAGCGCCCAAGAGAGGTGCACACTTTTACCAAGGAGATATACTTGTTGAAATTTCCAAACTTGTGTGAGAGATATGATTCCACAATGGAGAATCTACATTTACTTATACTAAACTGAACTTGTCAACATAAGTGTCTATTGGCACAACAGGGTCGACCTCACTAGCTTATAGTATAATTAATATCAACCAGATTAATTATCTTTTACATTAATTACTAATCACATTAAGGTGGGGCCGACTTGTACCCTTTACATTACAATTAGGGTTACAGGCAGGTCTTACTCTTGAACAATATAGCAAGGGATATTATACACCCAATAGTGCTCATTCACTAAGGGTAAATCCATAGGGATGTCCATATCTTTGGCCCACTGCATTACACAGAAGAACCACTTCCTCACACGTTAATCTATGCTCGTCCGCAGGCACGTCCACTCAACATATCTTCTTTCCCATTGCATTACACAGGAGATTCATCTGGAGTTTCTCATCAAATATTCATCTCAGAGGAGGCTAATACATCATATTCATTTCTATTCTCATGATGATGCACCCAGCACTTTGGGATTTCACACGTTCACCTTGTGCTCAACCATAGGTACGTCCAACTCTGCAGATCACTTTTCTCACTGTGTTAATCTGGAGTTCTTCTCAAATCTCTATATGGAGGAGGTCATCTCTACATTCCAACTTTGTCTCAGATAGGAACCACACACCCTTCTCAGAGGATTTCTCTCAGGTTTGTAAGATGGAGAAAGTCTCACATAGCTACAATGATCCACATCTCATGTGTTTGTAAGTTGGATAATGTCTCACATAGCTTCAATCATCAACACATAGGAGGCTCAAAAATTTTCAATTTCTCTACATTTACAACTGAGTAAATCTGCATATAAGGTGGAAGATCCAGATGAAAATCATTAGTACCACTTTTCTCCAAAATAGTGAAGGGTCCATCAAAAATGGGATTGATTTTCTTGCCTTCACCCTTCAATATTTCCTTGTTGATGTGAATCCATACCTAATCTCCAACCTGGAACTGATGATCAACCCTTTGTTTTTCATGCCGATCTTTATACTATGCTTGACTTTTCTCCAATTGTTCCCCGACTTCTTGGTGTACCTGTTGGATCCTCTGGATGAACTTACGGGCTTTGTCTTCATTTATTTCTTAATTTGAATCGGCATCTCTCCCATGCATCAATTCCAAAGGAACTTTAGGTAGGTACCCAAAACATGTCTCAAAAGGCAAACACTAAGTGGAGGAATCTAAGGCTCAGTTATAAGCATGTTGTACATATGGTATATGTTCATCCCATACTTTGGGATGCTTGCTACAGTAGCCTCGAAGCAAAAGTAACACTGTCTGGTTAACAACCTTTGTCTATCTGTCGGTTTTTGGACGGAAAGTAGTGCTCCTCTTCAACTTGGTGTCCATCATTCTCCACAATCTTGTCCAAAAATCCCCAAGGAATCGATTATCTCGATCTGATATAATGGATGTGGGTAACCCAAAGTGAACCTGAACATACTGAAAGAAGAGATTAGCAGTGTGCTCAGTAGTGATCTACTTTTTACATGGCATTAAGGTACATAACTTGTTGAACCTATCCACTACAACATACAAATAGTCATGACCCCCTTTCGAAATTGGTAAACCCCCTACAAAATCCATGGAGATACTTTCCCATTAATGGGATGGAAAAGGCAATGGCGAGTATAGCCCTAGTTTTATATTACTAGGCTTACAAGTAGAACACATCACACACCCCTTTACATATTTAGTTACAATTTCTTTCATTTGAGGCCAGTAACAAAACCTCTGCAAATGAGCCATAGTTTTTCCTACCCATAAAATTCCCAGACACAAGAGAAGCGTGAGCTTTTCGTATTACATGGACTCGTTCACTTGTAGGAATACATAGCTTTCCAAGATGGTAGAGTAGTTTTCCCTGCAGGCAATAGTTCTCTACTTGTGCACCATGGGTTAGCTTCTCATGTACTTCTTTAAAATCTTCATCAATGGCATATTGTTCCACATAGCTATCACGAGATAAAGAAGCATTCTTCAAAATAATAGAAGCAAGAATAGGATGTCTAGAAATCGTATCAACTACCTTGTTACTTGTACCCTTTTTGTACTTGATTACCAAATGAAATTGTTGTAGGAAACCCATCCATCTATAATGGCGAGATTTTTGTAGTTTGGTTTGTGCTTGGAGATATTGTAAGGGTTGGTGATCTGTATGTATGATTGTTTCCTTCCCTAACAAGTAGTGCTTCCATTTCTTTACGCTTTGAACTAATGCATACAACTCTTTATCATATGTAGGATAGTTAACGACAGCTTGGTTAAAAGTGTCAGAGTGGTAACAGATAGGCTTACTGTATTGCATCAATATTGGACCCATGTCATATCCTCTAGCATCTGTCTCGACCTCGAAGGGATGTTGAATATTTAGCAATGTTAATACTAGTGAGGTATTGATCTTTTCCTTCAAAGTGTCGAAAGATTTTTGTTGCTTTCCTCCCCACTGAAAAGTGTTCTTCACATTGGTTAAGGCATGCAAAGGAGCTTCTATAAAGGGGAAGTTTGAAATGAACCTCCTCCAATACTGGATTGCACCTAAGAATCTTTGTATCTCAGTTACACTTTTGGGCTCAAGCCAATTTACAATTACATCAATCCTGGAAGGATCAATTTTTAATTGTCCTCCTCCTACAATATGACCTAAGTACACAAGTGCAGTCTTACCAAATTCACATTTGGACAATTTTACATACAAGGTTTCCCTTTGCAAAGTATCCAATACTTTCTTTACATGCCTCACATGTTCATCCCAATTCCCTCTAAAAATAAGAATGTTGTCTAAATATACAATCACAAAATCATCTAGAAAAGGCCTGAATACATCATTCATCACATGCATGAAGGTTTTCGTAGCATTACAAAGCCCAAATGACATAACTAACCACTCAAAAAACCCTTGCTTGGTTTTAAAGGAAGTCTTCCATGCATCATGTTCCACAACCCTGATCTGATGGTATCCACTGCGCAAATCTAACTTAGTGAAATAAACAACATTCTTTAACTGATCAAGTAAATCATCTATATGAGGAAGAGGGTATCGATTTTTCACCATGATTTTATTTAAGGCTCGATAATCGACACACATTCGCCATGTGCCATATTTCTTTGGCACCATCACGACCAGAGAACCACAAGGAGATGAGTTGGGCCTGATGACCCTTGATCCAATAATCCTCGTACCTGCTTCTTGATCTCTATCATCTCTACAACTGACATCCACATGCCCACATTAGGAAGAGGATAATCCTATTGAAGATGTATCCCATGTTGGATTTCCCTCTTAGTAGATAATCCATCTAGTTCCTGGAAAATATCATCATACTTAGAAACAATATAAATTAATTATTTCTTATGAGAAAGATCACATCCTTGGAAAGCGTCGGATGTTCCAACATCTTTCTCCCTTACGACCATGAGTATGTATCTCTTATTAGTGTTTATGATTCTATTCATTTGTCCTGCACTAACAAGTGTTGTGTTTACCCTCATGTTGTGAGCTCTAAAAATATACTCCACTCCCCCCTTAGTAAGGTGGTATTTGTTCTCATGAGTAAAGAAGAATTATTTTCTATCATAAAGATAAGGAATCCCCAACACTATGCCACATATATCAAGTGATACAACATCCAAATCCACTTCATCAATCAACTTTGAAACAATAGAAAATATGACTCTACAATGTTTGGTGAAATTAAGTTTTGCTTTATCACATACCCAACTAAGAGGATAAGGCTTTGGATGTGGTTTCGTTTCAAGACCCATCTTTTTGACAAGTGCTTCATATATCAATTTTACTTGGGAACCTGGATCAAATAATGTATCTATCTTAGTGTGCTTAGATACAACTCTTATATGAAATAATTCATTCCTCTTTCGTTCATCATCATGAGATTCATTATTGGAATTTGAACTAGCATGAAGGGAATATTTACCTTATAATCCAACTGTTACACGTCAAAATTCCTCACTTCGATAATGTCTCATTGGCATTGTCGCAAGTGTCGCAAAATTAATATTTTTGTCTCGCATGTGTCACATTGCGGACAACATCATAAGAACACTTGGGACACCCTCTAATACTTTTTAGAAGAGGAAAACATGTCATTTGGAAAAGTTTACAAACTTCTACCTTGAATAATAATCATCTTAAAAGTATTTTTGGAGATCAACGCTCCCCTACCCACTTGCAGGGAGCGCTAGGGCTCCATGTCCTCTTAGCAGGGGGCACTACAATGCTTTGTGGACAACTTTGAGGGAGCGTCGATCTGTTGATATAATCTTGGGGAATAATCCCCCTCATATCTAAGGACAACTAAGAAGCATCCAAGTCAGTTTGGCTCGAATCCAAGTTAAAGGCTGGATCTAAGGGAAATCCCACAAATGATGGAGTCATATCCTCAAATTATCCCAAGAATAGATAAGGTGGTTGATCCTCTCAAAGCCTATATAAGGAGGCGTTCTCATGGCGAAAGGGGGGAGAATATTAGTGAAAATTATTATCATTCTGATCGTGGATCTTTTGAGCAAGGGGTTAGACAAGGAGGACTTGGTGAGGTTGTTGCATCTGCATCTACAATTTGTAAGGCGCACCTCGTTATGTTCTCATTAATATATATGCTTGGTTTGTTTCCATCAAGTTTGTGTACATTTTCATGGGCTTGTCTCTTCTTGATAAATCTAGTTTAAACTAATCTCGGTAGAATATGAAGTATGCATTGTCTTGGTTGTCTATTGAATTGAAAAACTCATTAAAGGGTTGGAAGATCAAGTTCAACCTGGACCAAGAAAGGACAAACTTCAAAAAAAGGTATTCATGTTTTCTTCCTATTTTCTCTTGACTAGTTTAGCTACATTTAAAGGAATGACAGTGTTCAATGTTAGCATTTTTTTGTCTTGGTCATAGGGGTCTAAGATCTAAGAGGACATTCACCTATCCGCAGGGGAATTTTCCTACAACAGAAATTGGCGAATCCACTGGGGATTGACATTGATTTGTATTTACTTTGATTGTACTTGCCCTTTTCCTACCTTTTATATAAGTTTTAATGTTTTTTCATCATCCATTACCTTTCTCCCATATTCACTAGCAATTTCACCAATTTATCTGAATTCTGGGTGAGTTTTTCTGAATTTATCTGAATTTATGGGAAGGGTAGCACTCCCCTGGAGTGCATATCAGAGCAATAATCACTGATCAGTTCCCCCCTACATTTCTTTACAGAGCGCTATAACACTATGTTCCCTTGAGATAGGGAGTGCTAGTCTCTTTCTTGGAGGTTTTATGCCTTCTTCTGCTCAGATTTTTGCAGTCTGTTTTGCAGAAGTCTTTACCCAGACTATGTATGTTGGTTTGTGAAGTTGTTTAGGTTAATATTTGGTACTTATCACTTCCTATTGTATTTATTGGAGATTGAAACTTTTTTGAATTGTCAAATTTCCCTTTCTTATTGCTTGTTTTGTCGGGACAGTTTGAGTGATTCCTCTTTTTCCATGTCTTTTCTTGGATTCTTCTATGCATTTTTGTGTACTCCTTGAATGCTTGTTCATTTTCAAATACTTGAATGAGTGCTTGTTAGAACATGTTATCTCCTACTTGTTTTCTTTCAATTATCATTTCTTTGAGTGCATGCTTTGTTTGAAGCCCTTTTTGCTTCATGTCTTTTGCATCTGCATCTAACTCTTTCTTTTAATGGAAAGTAGTGGATAATTAAAGGATTTTCATTTAATTTATTTATACATTAGAATCAAACAAAGAATATAGTTGTATTCTTGCTTTTGGGATGTGAAACTAGCTTGCATTTGAAGTAGCAAAATTGCATGGTTTTTGGCATTTTTGGTCTTAAATTGGGGGGGCAAGAATCGTGTATTGGTGTACAGTCTCTTTAGATCATTTCTTGAGGATATTGATATTGATGAGTTTAATAAAATTTTGGGACATTGTGCATCTGGGAATGATAAACGTTTTCTCTTTCTTGCAATATAGCTTTCATCGAAGTGAAATATTTGCATTGTTTAGAGTCGATCAAAACACCATTTAGTCCACGCCATTTTCCTCCTGAGTAGAAAACAATCTTAAAATAAAGCGCTTATAAAAATTGATTAGAAATTTTTATATTTTATGGTAGCAAACCTACATTATCTTAGGGTGTAGGGCTTTGGAATAGGTGTGAAAGATAACTTTCCAAAGATTTAAACAAACATAGTATCTTGTGATAGGGAGAGTTTAAATCCACTTGCTACATTTTGTCCTGGGAATCCATTCTAACACAAGGGTCAATAACGAGGTTTCATTAGGGCCGGTAGAGTTACTCACCCTGCTTCATTGGTCTTAGTGTAGATATTGCAAGTATTATTGGGGGTCACTTGAGAAGAAAATCAAGTGCGTACCTTCTCAAGGCGATTTCAAGCTTAGATACCCTGCCCTTGCACATGTATTGGACTGTCGAATTCTTCCCCAGGAATCATTGTCGTAATTGGTAACCTTACCAGCCTTTCTCTTTAGGGTATTTACACAAGGTGGCTGTGGAGGGGCAAGTCTTCATGGTACCTGGAATCGACGTTGGCCAAACTCACTCGGGCTCCTTGGAGGGTATACCCACGATTATGTGTGGGAGATTTCACCAGGGTGTAAGTCTGTAAAGAAGGTCATCAATGTAACTTTTCCACCCGCTCTATCTCAGCCCCTTCTCACATTTTTCCCGTGACATTGGATTTCATCACCAACTAGTGCGTTCATTGTGAGAAGGTTTTGTTTGCTTGCTTGCTTACTAGAGTTTTAGCGTGTGTTGTTTGTTTTCCTTTACAGGGCTTAAGTTGGATCTTTATTTATGGCGTCATTTCCCTGAACTACCAATGGAACAACCCCTGCTCCAGGGGAACCTTTTTTTTTTCCTTTTTACGGAAACGTTGGTCCTCCTTACATCACTACTTTGAGCCTTCTAGGTCTCATAATTGGGTTACTGGTATGGTTTTTTTCCACTCCGGTAATATCGAATGCACCTAGTGCTTCAGATGTAAGCACACCACCCACACATCAACCTCATGTCGACTTTTCGTCTTCTTCACCCGATAAGTCACCTTCCCTTTCTCCTTCTTTTCCTAGTGAAAGATCTAAAGCAAGTAGCCAGGTTGATAAGAAGAAGAAGAAATGAAAAGAGAAGAAGAAGAAGAACCTAAAAAGGACCAAGCCTCCAATCACATCATATGTGGGATCCAATCAACCAACTATTGTTAATCGTATTGGGAGTGTTTATGAGGTCGATAAGATTACAACGAAGAATCTGAAAACCAAATTCTCTTGCAGTCTTTGTAAGGGTGACCACTTTCTAAGGGATTTCCTTGGTCTTCCCAAGGTCTTAGAAATGTGGTCTTCCATGTTATCGACCCCTGCTAGACATGTTGGTGACACCCCATCAAATAGTGACGTTAAGGTTGGTAAGAAGGATACAACTGTCAAATTTCCTTGCATGTGATGCAAATGTGATCATTACTCTCACCTTTTCCTTATATGGACGAGGCTTCTTCTCTTTTGAAAAATCTTCAACTTCCAAATCGTTATCGTAAGATTTCTCCCAACCCATTGTTAGTTGATGGACTGGTCAATCTGATTCCATCCCCGGTCAGTTCGGTTGATTAGGTTGTCAATACATTTTCATCCTTGGTTGAACCACTAACCAAAGTAGTTGATCCAATTCCATCATCGGTTAGCCCCACTCTTCATCTAAAGAGTGAACCAAAAGTGGTCGATTCGGTTCTGTTACCGATCGATCCCACTCCTCTCTTGAAGAGTCCCAAAGTGGCTGATCCATTTCAGTCATCATTTGATCCCAATCCTCCCTTGAGGACTGCCAAAGTGGTCGATTCGGTTCTTCCATCGATTGATCCCACTCCTCCTCTAAAGAGTGCCAAATTGGTTGATCTGGTTCCACCTTCGGTCGATCCCACTCCTCCCTTGAAGAGTGAAACCAAAGTGGTTGACTTGATTCCACCATTCGTCGATCCCACTCCTCATTCAAAGAGTGAGTATGTCACTCAGGTCTACCTCATTAATATTGATTCACCCGGACAAGGGGGCACTCCGCCCATCCCGATGGCACCCCCTTCAAGCAATCAAATGATTTCTATTGATTGGAATCATTTGATAGAACCTCATCTTCCCTCTTACGTGCCTTTCCAAATCACCGTGCAAGTTTGTAAAAGGAATATTCCTAACATTGTAATAGACGAAGGTTCTTATGTTAGCATCTTATCCGTAAATGCTTGACAAGCTTTTGGTTGACCACATCTTGCACCCATGACTCAGAATCTGTTGACCTTTGACAAAAGACATAGTCGCCCTTTAGGGATATTTCCTCAGTTTTTGGTTACTTTGGGAGGAAAATTGGTCTACGTTGATGTAATGGTATATCACGACCCCTTGGACTTTAACCTACTCCTCGGGCGAGACTATGTCTATGCTATGAGAGATTTTTTGTCCACTCTTTTTCGAGTGATTTGTTTCCCTCACAATGGAAACATAGTAATGATTGGCCATCCTTAATTCATTGACCCTCATCTGATGGTCAACCATCCACCTTCCCTAAATGGTCCATACATGCCAGCGATGTCTACCCCACCGCAAGTCAATTATGTAATGACTTGCCCCATGCGTTCAACCCCACATGAGAGGGAATATCTCCCTTCTCCTGACTTGGATCTCGTAGTTGGCATGGTCATATCTTCGATAGGTCTATTAGAACTAGATCTCCCTACCCTTATTGAGGTCGTCGACATGTATTCCTTCCAGACTACTTTTCTTCCGTCTAGCAAAGATCTCTTGGAATCCATGATTGACGTTTGTCCCTTGACATGTATTCCTTCCAGAGCATTGTCCTTTGGGAAGCCATGATCAAGAATAGGTTACGAGCATAGTTTCTCTTCTCTGTGGCAAGATTGTTAAAAAATGAAACAGATGTCTTGAGAATAGTTTTCCTCTCTATGGAAAGCTCATTAAAAAATGAAACAAAAATCTAGGGATTGAACCCAGAGCCATGATCATAGTTTTCCTCTCTGTAGCAAGCTTGCTAAAAAATTAAACAGAGATCCTGAGAATATTTCTTTTCCTGTGTCAAGCTCATTAAAAAAATGAAATAGTCACCTCTCCCATCAAGTCGAGTCTTTCGATAGATCTTGTAGATATTGAGTCAATTTTTTATCTAGATCTCATAGATGTCGAGTCGAGTCTTTCGTTAGGTCTCATTTTTTAACCTTCATTTCATCCACCCTTATCCTTTTTCTCCATCTCGTACAGAAATTGGTGACAACCTCAAAGTCGGTGAATGAATTTAAGCTTGGGGGGCAATGTCTCCAGCCTTTGATTATCATTCTGGAGTTAAGCCACTAGCTTTTCAAGATGGGGGCAGAGTACCAACCATTCATGGGCATCCCAACCTTTGAAAATTATGTTGGGAATGTACACGCATAGTTTAATTTTGTTTCAAGCTTGTGTAAAAATGAAACCAATACCAAGCTTAGTCTTTGTTCTTTCTCATGCTCGCAAAAACATGAGAATGTAACCGAGTAGACTTTTATCACTTTTACGGACTCGTAAAGGTTATACGAAAAAGGAACCCCCTGGAGTCTCCTTTAAACTCTTTTCAAACTTTCTAAACATGAAAATATTTCGAGTGATCTTTCTTCCTTTCACACTCATTAAAAGGTCTGAAAGGGCATATTTCGAGTGGTATTTTATCTCTTTTTGGCCTCAAGAGACTAAAATTACGAAAAAGGAAAATCCTAGAATCACCTTTAAGTTATTTTCAGACTTTCTAAACATGAAAAACCATCGAGTTTTCCTTCTCTCGACTCGCTAAACTACACATTGAAGGGCCCATATGGGATTGAACCCTTACTTCTTCCAGTTCGTTAAAAAAAGGAAGAGGAACTTACCAAAGGTCAGTTATATCAAGCATGCGTTACCCTCCTCGAGCTCATTAAATTAAAAATAGGTACTCATCTATCTAGGTGGGGGACAAATTGAAGGAAGTGGGTCAAGTTTTTGAGAATCCTTTATGGCATCTTTTGTCTCCCTTGAACATGGAACCTGTTTGCATCTCTTCTTACAGTTGGGTAATCCACTTGTCTCTGATTCATACCAATTCCATGTGTCACCATAATTTTTCGTCAAGTCGAAGAGTGTTCTTATTTCCATCACATTACACTTTTGGTACTTTTCGATTCAGTTTTGCCAAGTCAGTAGTCGTGCCTCGTCATGTTCAAGGGAAGTTTCACTTCAAACCATCCATCTGCAGTATTTCCAGTTTCCATTTCCCGTGTCAGTCCATACTCATTTGATTCACCATCTTGCATCACTTTCCTATGTCAGTTCATGTCGCTAATGGGGGATACATCAAGGACCTCCTTCGACGAGTCTTTTCCTTTCGACTTCAACACATTATCCAGGAAATTTGACTTAGAAACCAGTTAGTACCTTGGAACCTGCATGCCTCAATGGCAGGCCTCCTTGCCTCCGACAACAGGTTTATATTAATGACCTCTGATTGAATGATTTCATGAATGTTCGACTTCAAATCATTTATTCATATTTGTTGGATTGTACTAGGGTACCTTGGGATTCATTTACATCACTGGTGATTTCCCTCACACTTGTTAACGGTTTACCTCAATGACCGGTAATCAAGTGGTTTCTACCATGTTCGACATCAAAACATTTATTCACATGGCTAGATTTGTACCACATCGGGATTGGGATGAAGACCCTGGGTTGAGTGTTCACTCTGGTATCTACTTTACCCAGGCTACGAAAGGAGAACATTTGAGCATATTGATATATATAATGTCACATAGATCCACTTTGTATTGGTCTGTGGCTATGTTTTGTCATCTTACATATCCACTGTGTATTTCTCGTAGCTACGATCATTTCATTTCATGGAAGTATAGATCCACATTGTATCTTTGGTGGCTATACCCTTAAGTCAATATGATTATAGATCCGTAGTGTATTTGGTGGCGGCCATACCTTAAAGTCCTTTATCACTCAAGCATAGGTATGTATGCCTTGGGTTTGAAACATATCATAACATTTGTTTGATGGTTGTTTGCATCTTCTACCGGGTTCTCCAACTCCATACCCTTGCTTCAAAAGTCTACAAAGCACTTCAGTCATCAGTTTTTGTCTTCTTACCTCACACTTTGGGGGGAAATATGTTACATGTCAAAATTCCTCAATTTGATAATGTCTCATTTTCATTGTTGCAAGTGTCGCACTTTTTGTCGCAAGTGTCACAAAATTCATATTTTTGTATTGCATGTGTTGCATTGCGAAAGACATCATAAGAACACATGGGACATCCTCTAATACTTGTTAGAAGAGGAAAACATGTCATTTGGAAAATTTTAAAAACTTTTACCTTGAAGAATATTCATCTATTGGCCCTTAACCAAGTTTTGGAGAACCTTGGTCACGTTTGACCATTTTTGGGACTTCAACAGGTTGGTCGAAGGCAAAGCGGAGATCGTGGGATCTCGGCCCCTTCCTAGTGAATTTTTGGGTTTAGGGTTTATGTAACGGGTATGGGATGTCGAACCATGGGTTTACCCATGTTTAGGCCCTTTTGTAATGTATCAATAGAAAACTAGGCGATGTAAGTAAGAGAGACCTAGATGTGTAATGTGGTTGGTGAGCTAAGTGCAAACATTTGTGGATGCTTCGTGCATACTTTGTGTTAAGAAATTGCAGAGCTAAGTGCAAGTGATAGTAAGAAGCTTGTGTGCAGATTGTAAGAAGGCTTTGTACTTGAACCTAGCTTGGGGAAGGAGGATGTAGCGAGGTGCACGCAGATCTCCTGTCCTATGCAGAGTGGGTTATTGTGGCTCTGTGCTTTTAGAAGATTGAAAGAAGACATTAAAGAAGAGAAGATTTGGTGGACATAGCCCCACACTGGGGTGAACCACGTATTCTCCTGTATTGTGGTTGCTTGTGCATTATAGTTGTTATGTTATTGATGTGATGTATGATTAGTGCAATGATATATGTTATATGCATTTGATATAGTAGCTTAGTGCTTAGTAATGTGAGTGAATGCTAGATCTGATATAATTCTATATGTTAGGTGCTTGGATGTATTATATCTTGTTGAATACTGCATTGCTCTGTAACTAGGATTTCAACTTGCGATGTGAATAAGGGTTAAACACTAATGAATATTAATTGCTAAGTGCTTTCTTAAGTGTTTTAATCATAGATCTGTGTCCCATCTAGGTTGTAGACACTTGAGTCCTACAACCACCCCTGCCTATACCTCGGGTGAGACTCGAAGGTGTTGCCGAAAGGGCTGGTAGTTAGAGTTTTGTTGGTGCGTTGTTGAATCGTTCAACCCTGTGTCTGCCCCTGTGCCAACAAATGGTTCCGTTGTCGGGACCTGAAACTGTGATTGCTAGGAACTGAAGAAAAGAGAAAGCTCTGTGTGTAGATCTGTTGCTTTAGTGCGCAGTATTCTACTTGACTGCGAAGCTCTGTGCTGAGAAAGGAATCATATATGAAGAAAAGAGGTAAGATCTTTAAGCTTTGTGCTCTGAGAAAGGTAAGATAAGTGAAAATTTTTGTTTCAAAAGAATGGATCTAGGCATGTTTGATAGATTTTGTCCTAGTCTGAAAACTAGGGAGCATCTAGAAGAAAGAAGATTGGATATGAATAGATATGATAAAAATAGTGAAAGATATGTTATTCCTATGCATAGAAAGAATTTTTGGACTAACAAATGGATGCAGGTTCCTAGAAAGAATTTTTTGCAAGTTAGTTAATGTGA
>ML853487.1:20691-47766 GCA_009831015.1 Picea engelmannii
TCTTCACTACAAGTGCAGACACTAAATATAATGCCAAAATTAAGTGTTCTATTTAGATATTGCAAAACTAGTTTAGTTGCTTTCCATACATGCATGGGTTATTTATTAGCTGCAACTTTGATTAATAAAACAATTGTTTGAAATTAATAAGTTAATAATGTAATGTGATCTTAATCAATGGATTTTAGCTTGTTGATATGTAGAAATTAGAGATTAGGATTGGCATGAGACACCACATTGGGAAAATCCAAGACAGTCAATATAGGCATGTGCCCATGTTACCCAAATATTCAATATATTATAAATGAATGAAACAAGTGCACAATATAATAGAATGTAGTTGAGAGATATTCATCTAGTGAATATCCCACTCGAAGCTATCGACAAGTGAAAGCACAATCAAAATGGTGTTCATCTTGGAAATATGAGCAAAATTATCTCGAGTGACTGTTGGCACAGGGGCAGACCCAGGGTTCACTCCAAGAGCACACCAACAAGCCCTAGCTACTGGCCCTTTCAGAAACACCTGTGAAGCAGATGCAGTCTCACCCAAAGCAGCTAAGAGGGGGGTTTCAGGATAGAGATGTCTACAACCAGAGGAATATCAAGTGGAACTAATACAACAATCATGCAACATTCATATATCTCTTATCTGCTAGATCTACTCTGTGCAGCTATACATCTAATCTAACACAATAAGGTAAATAACAGTATAACAATGACACAAATCCAGGCATCAATCACACATACGACACAAAATATACGTGGTTCACCCTCTCTCTAGGGATATGTCTACATAATTGTTCTTATGATATATTAAGGTAAATCTTACAGTTCTGATCTGCGCTCTTAGTCAGCATATCTTCTCTCTTCTTCTCTCTGTCTCCCACGTTCCTACGCACCCAGTTACAGGACTTGATCTTCGCACCTAGCTGAAGATCTTACAATACCAGAAGGCTCTCACTCTTAGCACTCCTCTCTCTCACCGTACAATAATCTCTCAACCAACAACAATCAATATCAATACCCAACATTCGTACCGACCCAACCTAGGTCCTCTTGACCTCTATTTATACATTATAGTCCCTCACCGACAACCTTAGGTTGAAACCTAGGTGTCAAACCCCTAATTACCCAAAACCATAGGTGTCTAAAACCCTAGGACAACTTGACATGCATTTTTAGGGCTTCACCAGCCTGTCTTTCCTCCCTTCTCATGCGGTGCTCCAAAGCATCCAATGGTGGATTTCTATGCTTGCTGAGTTGTCTACGATTCTTTTCTCTTGCTGATATGTCATCGCTGATCTCCTCATTCAACGACTTGCTTTTCCATACTTCGCTCCATATTTTCTTCTCTTTTTCTTACTTCGAGCCAGAGACAGTCACTGTGTCTCCCACACAATTCGTGTTTGACCTTTTCTTCCTCGATCTTCACTTCCTTTCACAACCAAGGGCCAATAGGCCCCCAACACTCACCTGTGACTCGTCCCGAGGGACTTCAGTTCTGATCCTTCCATGTCACTTCAACTTTGGAGTACAGAGTGCAATATTTACTTTCTACTCCATGTCTCCTTCCCATCCTTGTGCAGACTGTCTTTTCTTTGTCTGGTACCCAGTTTCAACTGCACCTGGTACCTAGACCCTTTTCTCCTTTGCTTTTACTAAGAGTTGCGAGGCAACTGGTTGTCATAGTACAACTTCAACTGATTCCCATTTACTAATACCTCTTTTCATTCTCCCTTCAATGTATTTAGTTGTGCAACTCCTCCTTCTGTAACATAGGTGATCTCATATGGTCTAAGCCAATGCATTCTGAACTTCCCTGGATGTCTTATAAATTTACTGTCATACAACAATACTAAATCACCTTGCTTAAATGCCTTCTTCTTGATGTGTCTGTCATGATAGGCCTTCTCTCTTTCCTTTTTTACCTGTTGATGGAATCTTGCCATAAATCTGTCTTCTTCTAGTTCAACCAGTTGGGAAAGCCTCTCACGAACAACACCAGTATCATCCATGTCTGTAAATGTAGCAATTCTTAAGCCAGGTACCAAGTAATCCATCAGAACAAGAAATTCAAGACCATAAACCAACATGAAAGGGGTCTACGTTGTTAATTTCTTACAAGTGGTTCTATAAGACCAGAGTACTATTGGTACTCTTAAATCCCAGTCATCCATGTTCACACTGCAAATATTTGTCAATGTTGTCTCCAAGATTTTGTTGAATGCTTCAACCGTTCCATTTGCTTGTGGATGGTAAGGTGTACTCTTCTGATGGTGGACTGCAAATTCTTCAGTCAGGGCTTCAACTGGCTTGTTGATGAAATGAGTGCCTTGATCGCTCATAAGGGTCTTAGGGCATCCAAACCTGGTTATTATGTCATCAAATATAAAACACGTGGTTGTAGTTTCACTACAGTCCTTGACTGCTCTTGCTTCGGCCTATCTAGTCAGGTATTCTGTCGCAGTGATAATATACCTTGCTCCTGTGCGCTTTCCTGGTGGGTTTATAGGTCCCACGAAGTCAATGGCCCATTTTTCAAATGCTTGTAGGTTCATTTGCGGTGCTAGTAGAATTTCTTCTCTTCTAGATGGTTTTCCAACTCTCTCGCATACATCACAGGCTCTGGTATACTCTTTAGCATCTTTGTGTAAAGTAGGCCACCAAAGGCCAGCTCACAGAACCTTCTGCGCAATTGCTTTCCTTGCGTAATTTCCTCCAGCGATTCCTTCATGAGATTCTGTGAGGATCAGTGGGCTCTCTACCTCCATCACACATCTTCTTAGTATCTCATTGGGTCCCATCTTATATAGCTGACCAACTATTAGTGAAAAGTATGTAGCGCGCACCACTAGCTGTTGCTTCTGGAAAATTGTATACTCACTTGGAGCCATTCCCGTTGATAGGAATTGGACTATGCCTGTGAAGTGGTCATCCATCTTCCTAATAGAGAGCAGTTGTGCATCCGGTAGTGTATCCTCTAGACTGGTGGGTTCTTTTCCATGCTCCAACCTCAACAGGTGGTCAGGTCCCTTGTTCATTCTTCCTGGCTTAACTATGATCTCAAAATCATATTATTGAAATAGGAGAATCCATTTGCATATTCACCCCCACAACACTGGCTTGTTGATCATATACTTCAGTGTAGAGTGATCAATAAACATTTTAAAGTGTCCTCCTAGTAAGTAATGGAAAAATTTTTGCAGTGCATACACCATGGATAATCCTTCTCTCTCTGTAGTAGTGTAATTGATTTGAGCTGTAGATAGCTTTCTGCTGGAAAATTCTAATGGATGATCAATGTCCCCTTCTCCAGGTTGTGCTAGTACTTCTCCTAATGCAATGGAAGACACATCAACATGCACATGAAATTCCTTTCTCCAATTTGGAAAGACCATAATAGGCACAGTCACCATCTTTTGTTTTAGTGTATCAGATCTCTGCTGGAATTCTTCTGTCCAACCAAACTGACAGTCTTTCTTTAATAACTTCTCCATTGGAGTAGTAATCTGAGCATATCCTTTGATAAATTTCCTGTAATAGCTAGTATGTCCTAGCGCAGTGCGCAGTTGTTTGACTGAGGTAGGAGGTGGCAAATAAACTATAATTGCAATTTTGGATGGGTCCACCAACAATCCTTGATTGCATACAATATGACTTAATAATACTCCAAATGATGAGAAGAAGATGCACTTCTTCAAATTCAAAGAAATTTGACATTTCCTGCATTTATCCAACATTAGCCTTAGACATTCAACATGATTTTTTAGCAAACCAAAAATAGTCTAGTCATCAAAATAGGCTTCTAAAAACTTATGAAAAAATTCTTTGAACGCTTCGACCACCACCCTAGAAAATATGGCTGGGGCATTATTCAGTCCAAATGACATCACTATGTATTGGTATGATCCCCATTCTGTGGAAAATGTGGTCTTGTGGCGGTCCTCCTTGGCAATTCGGATCTGATGGTATCCTGAAAACCCATCTGTAAAAGAATATACCTCCTGGCCTCCCACATTGTCTAATACTTCATCTGTGAATGGTGTAGGGAAGGGGTCATGCAAACAGGCATTGTTCAACTTTCTGAGGTCCACACATATTCTGATCTTTCCTGTCTTCTTGTCTTGTACTACCATAGGGCTGATCCACTCTGACTCTTCGACAGGTTCAATAATCCCTACTTCCAGCATTCTATCGAGCTCAATCTTCACTTTTTCTTATATTTCGGGTTCAAACTGTAGGGTCTTTTCTTTACTGGATTCACATATGGTTTCAAAGTTATTCTCATTTCTCCCATAGGTCCTTTGATACCCTTCATATCGGTGAACTTGGTTGGAACCAAGTCCTGTACTTGTGCAATAATTTTGTAATTTTGTCAATGTTAGCAGCATCCCAGTAATCTCCAACATTGGCAAGCTTCGGTATCTCCTCTATCCCAATATTAACTTTCTTTATCTTGATCAGTCGTCCAATGAATGGTAGTTCAACTCCTGGTCCTTCCACATCCCTGTGGCCTTCTATATCAGCAATGTTTATCTTCCTCGGATCATCATTTTCGTCGGCATTAATGTTGTAACATCCTTGTAATTTCTCGAATGGCGTAGTCCATTCATCCTCTTCTTGCTCCAAAGGGAGGCTAGATGACTCTTTAAATTCTTTCTGCCTCACAATCTTTAATGCTTGATCTACTAAGGGGAATTCACTTTCAAACAAAAAGGTGGTTACAAAATTCTGAAGCATACCTTCCCAATCTGTGGTGATAAGGTGCAACTCTACTTGAAGGTACCAGTTAATAGGGGTCGTGTCCAATGTGTTAATGAATCTGTGTATCCATTGTTCTCAAGGAATGTCACTCCAGGCCTCTTCGCAGCTTTGTACATGGTCCTCTGGGCAGCTTCGACCTGTGTACCTCACTTCGCAGCTTCCTACTTGTGCTGAAAATCGCACTGTCATCAAGGTTCGACATTGTGTCCAGTCCGTGATATTGCTTTTATGTGTCCCCGACCATATTTTTGGTGTATCTTTCAGAGCCTCATCCATATTCAATAGCCTCTGTTGTGATGGTACAATTGTTTCAAAGTCCATCAAGAAGGATTCTAAAGGATTTAGACCATCAAAGGTAGGTAAGTTACTTGTTGTAGTACCAATCCAACGAAATTCTCTAGTCAGTCGAGCACATCTCCTTGTGGATACTTCATACATCTAGTTCTTCCAATTCTCCAATGCTTCTTCTGAGTTTGATGAACACGCACTGTCACTTTGCCAGCTTAGATTCCTATCGGCAGTAGGGTTAATGTAATCCTGCTGTCTGGCTGTTAATTTATAGATGTTTTCCAACTTATATGCGTAGTCTTCTTCTCTGATGGGATCTGTATACTGTGGACCTTCATCTGGATCTAAGGGTGCAATGACCCTAAGGCCATCTCCTTCAAATTTCATGCGTCTTTTCTTTAAATCGACCACAGTAGAATTATTGAACTCTATTAATGCAGGTCAAGGGTAGCTATCATCAACAATTTCAATTACCTCAAAGTCTGCAAAGGTTCTAACTCCGTTGATGTCGACGGGGACACACTCCAATCATCCAAATGGGCTGACAACTTGCTAATTAGCCATGCGAATCCTGATAGGGGAGTATATCAGCTTGGGTTTTCCCATCAGTGTCCAAGTTTGCTTCGTCATGATGTTGACCTCTGACCCTAAGTCGAGGACCACATAGTCTATATCATGCTCTCCTATTTGAGAATTCAAATTTAATTCTTTGTTTGTTCTTCTCTTCTTACCAATCTAGTGTACTGCCCTGTTCAACAAGGGGTCTACCTTTCCTAGCTCATACTGCATGATTAGGTTTTGTAACTCTTGTACAACTTTCTCATCCTAAATTAATTTAATACAAGTGTACAAAAAATCAATGAGCATACTTACCTCTTTTCCTTCTTTAT
Source organism: Picea engelmannii (assembly GCA_009831015.1). NCBI lineage: Eukaryota > Viridiplantae > Streptophyta > Pinopsida > Pinales > Pinaceae > Picea > Picea engelmannii. The sequence continues at coordinate 26,637 of ML853487.1, forward strand.
GCGCAACCGATTGATCAAATGCCCGAGGCATTCTGTACTATTTTACTTCTAGTTGCATTCTAGTTGAGGATCCTTGGTTCCTCTTGAAATCCTGTCTTGTTGCCTCAAAGATTCATCTTTCTTTCTTTGCATCAAAAGCCTGAGTCTTCTCCTCAATTTTCTTGATACCTGACTCTTCTGCTATCTTTCTTTGGGTTGTTCTATCCTCTCCTGTAGCAGCACCTCCTCGAGTAATGACAACGACTCTAGGTTTGGTTCCACGATGTTCAACATATATCAATTGTACTTGTGGGTTCTGCTGGGGTCCTCGTCTTTCCTGAATCTTAGCCAGTAGCACAAGGCATTCTTCTATGACGTGCTCAAAAGAGTTACAATAACTGCAGGTTGTGCAAGGGTTTTGACAATCCCTTGCTAAGTGTCCTAGATGTGCACAATTATAACAAATTATTTCTCCTCGGCCTCGGCCCATACCTCTGCCTCGTCCTCATCCTCTGCATCCACCACAAGGATTGAAGTTTCCTCTCCCTGGAGAGTTGTACTACAGATTATTTCCTTCTTGCTGTACTTCACCCTGAATCTTATATATGTCTCTCAACCTCTCATCCATGAGATCGTAAGCTCTACAATATCGATCATCATGCCCTACTGATTTACAGAATGTGCAGTACAAGTTTGTGGGTGTTTGAACATACTTTTGCATGTAATAGCACTCACCTAGGCGATGTCTATTTCTGCACACATCACACCAGGGCAGGTTAACTTGCTTCAAGGGGCTCGACGCTCCTGAGGCCAAATACTCATGGAATAAGGAACAATGTTCCTTATCATGACCTTCTGATCTGCATGTCACACACTAGGCATCTTCCCTTTTTTCTTTTCCCTTATCTTTCTTCATATCCTCGACCTGTAAAGACAAACTGGTTAGCTGACTCAAGATCTGGCTCATGCCTGAGCTCGATTCTCCCATAGGTGTTGATTCAAGCTTCATGGCGATTTCCAAAGTTTCTGCCTACGATGCAATATTCTGCTGCATCAGAGGGACTCTGTTGTGTGGTAACAACGCAACGATGAACCATTCTTTGTTCTGTTCATCAGGGATATGAAAAGTTAATCGACCTATTAGGGTCTTGAATCTTTGGTCGAACTCCCAAACATGTTATGATACCTTTTGTTTGATCTCTTTTAGCTCTGTAATACATTGTGATCCCAACTTAGGTTTCTTAAACTCTTCAATCAACACATTCTTGATCTTTCTTAATGGCTTAGGCTGCGCTAGTCCTTGGACAAGTTTCATGTACTAGCTCAGTGCGTGGTCCCTTAGTGTAGTGTTGAACTGGGTTCTCTTGATGGCTTCGTCGGTGATACTTTTAATATTCAATACGGCTTCACACAGAAACCAATGCTGATTTAGATCTTCAGACCCATCTCCTCTAAAGATAGGGAGCCTCATTTCATCTTCCATAGAGATGACTAGGCTTCTTATCTGAGTAGATGATAAGCTACTAGTAATAGTGCTCTGAGGACTCTGGTGGTTCTGACTATTCTGACCGCTCAGTACTGTTGAGAGAATAGGAAGATTAATGTTACTTACTTCAGTAGTCCGCGTAGTTCTTGAGGTTTCTGGCTCGCTTTGGGGAAGTTCTTCAGCTTCCCCTTCTTCTGTTCTGGTGGGCTCTCAATGTTCTTCGTCGGTTATATCTACCTCTTTTCCACTGTAGAAACCCTCTTCTCCATAGTTTTTCTTAAACAAGTTCTCAAGGTGAACCCCTCAGAATACCTTCCCATTGCGCGCATGTCTTGCTTCTATGTCACTGTTGTTGTCCTAGATCTTGAACATTAGTATTTTTAGGTTCGGCCAATCTACTGTATCTTCAAGATGTGATTTTCATGCAAGATCATCTTGATTCTCAGCTTCAGAAAGTGAAATTTTTTTCCTCTGGGTCCTTTGAAAAAGTATCTCTTGGCTTGGCTATACGATTTTGTTATGTCAACAACAAACTCGATGATATACCCTCCAATGGTACTATCAAACCAATGATCTACTACTCTAGATACAACATTGTCAACTCTCTTGACCTTCTGGGTCGATGCCGATGTCCAAAACACAGGAGGTATAGATCTAATCTAGAATTGGGTATCGACTAACCTAGCCAACCATTCAAACAACTCCTGGTGGATTCCCCCAAAGAAGATCTCGTGAATGTCGGTGAAGATGTATCTTTGTAGCCAATCTTCAGTACTCAGTTTAGGGTTCTTGTTCTAGGCTTCATCGAAGTCCCTCTCTTGATCCTCTATCCACTTTTGAATCTCAGTCTTTGATGCGAACCACCTTGACATTCCCTTAAACAGATTCCTATCCCGGCACTGGAACCATTTGTTGGCACAGGGGTAGACTCGGGGTTCACTAACAAGCCCTAGCTACTGGCCCTTTCAGCAACACCTGCGAAGCAGATGCAATCTCACCTGAAGCAGCTAAGAGGGGGGTTGTAGGACAGAGATGTCTACAACTAGGGGAATATCAAGTGGAACTAATACAACAATCATGCAACATTCATATATCTCTTATCAACTAGATATACTATGCGCAACTATACATCTGATCTAACACAATAAGGTAAATAACAGTATAACAATGACAAAGATCCAGGCATCAATCACACATACGACACAAAATTTACGTGGTTCACCCTCTCTCTAGGGCTACGTCACAAGACTGTGCTTATGATATATTAAGGTAAATATTATAGTTCTGTTCTGTTCTCTTAGTCAACAGATCTTCTCTCTTCTTCTCTATGTCTCCCACCTTCCTGCGCACCTAGCTGCAGGACTTGATCTTCGCACCCAACTGAAGATCTTACAATACTAGAAGGCTCTCACTCGTAGAACTCCTCTCTCTCACCGTACAATAATCTCTCAACCAAAAACAATCAATATCAATACCCAACACTAGTACTGACCTGACCTAGGTCCTCTCGACCTCTATTTATACATTATAGTCCCTCACTGACAACCTTAGGTCGAAACCTAGTTGTCAAAACCCTAATTACCCAAAACCCTAGGTGTCTAAAACCCTAGGTCAACTTGACCCGTGTTTTCAGGGCTTCGCCAGCCTGTCTTTCCTCCCTTATCGTGCAGTGCTCCAAAGCATCTAATGGTGGCTTTCTCTGCTTGCTGAATTGTTTATGATTCTTTTCTCTTGCTGATCTATCATCCCTGATCTCCTCATTCAATGGCTTGCTTTTCCGTACTTCACTCCATCTTTTCTGTTCTTTTTCTTACTTGGACCCAGTGACAGTCACTGTGTCTCCCACGTAGTTCGTGTTTGACCTTTTCTTCCTCGATCTTTGCTTCCTTTCACAACCAAGGGCCAACAATGAACAATCAAGATTTAAGCTTATCAATACTACCATTCACATAGAATTTCATTTTATGGACCCATTTATATCCAACAATATTCTTCCCTAATGGAAGTGATACCAACTCCCATATCTCATTTTTCATCAAGGACATATATTCTTATGTTATAACATTCTCCCATGCTTTCCATGAGCTTATTCATAGTTATAAGGATAATAAATCGTCACAAGTATCAACATAGTGAATTTTTTTATTTTTTCTTATGACCATGAGTCTTTTAGAGTGTTCAAGGCATCATCGACATTAGATCTTATTTCCTCAATGATTTTTGTAGCCCACTTAGGACAACAAGTTTCTCCAACAAAAAGTAAGCCTTGCAGTTTGACATTTAGTCTGTTGACTATATGAAGCCTTGCAGTTTGACATTTTTCCAGCTCTAACATTTTTATTCATCCAGGGATCAGAAAGATCTTATCTGGGAGGCTTCATGCAGGATATGTTAGGAGAGTTTCAACACCTCAATAAATGGTCAATGAAGTTTTTTGTGTTTTCCTAAGGTTATTTTCATGTAGTATTATTTTTCACAAGTGACTTTTCTACTTTTGAGCCCTTACTAAACATAATATCTTCTCTTGGATTAATTGGAATTGATAGTATTGAGCGAGCCCATTGACGTGTAAGCTTTCTAAACCATATATTTTAGTGTTTGGGTTTTGGCACATGCCTTTTTTTAGTAGTGTAGTTAGATCAGCTGAATAGTTGATATTTATAGAGGTTTGAATTATTGAACAAAGGCCATCCTTATTGAATTGGAGGAGAGGGATTTAATATGCAATGGAGTAATAAATAGCTCTATGGATGACTTAGCCATTTGTATTTCTGAAAATGTTTGCAGGTATTCCGAATGGATTGATGAATGTGAGCATGTAAATAATATGGGCTAAATGGATGCATCTGCAGACTTAGATAACATATCACATATATCTTGAATATAGTAATTCGATATATGGATGTTTCTTTTCCTGAGATTCTATCTGAAATCTGTGAGAGCATCTGCAGTTTGGATGTGCACCTTCCTCATAATGTGCAATACAGGAAGCCATTTGAACAAATTCACAATATTCTTCTTTGGCCTATCATGTTCTTGGATCATGTTTGAAAAATGACTGATGTTCGTTCACTTAATATATCTACTACACGGATTAACTATGTATATGACAATTAACATTGGTTGTTATTTGAAACTAGATGGATTAGTTGTGTATATAACAATAACATTGGTTTTTATTTGAAACTAGATGGATTAGTTGTGTATATAACAGTAACATTGGTTGTTATTTGAAATTGAACTTGGAATATATATGTGTTGTATATATGTAGGCCAAATCTACTATAGTTGTTGAAGTATTTAAATTTGTCTTTTTTCGCCCCTTGTTCTGACCGAGTATTGGGATATTGAATTTTACATGGTTTGGCATTTTCAAATGTCTTGGCATGAGAGATTATGAGATTTATATTTGGAGTCCAAATCTGTTATGGTTGTTTCGAATTGCTACAATTTGCATTCTATGAATTTTCTCTTCTACTCAATGTATATATATAGAACACTTGCATGCTCTGTGTGAAGTTATTGTGCTAGCCAAAGAATACAAAGCAATACCTGCAATGACTTCAAGTTGTATTATTGATGATATAATTTTCAGCTAAATGTCAAACAAATTGTCAGAGGTTTCAATGAAGGCTTTGGAATTTCTGTTGCTCAACTATCTCATTGGTATATAATATCTTGTATTGGATGGCACTTGTTTCGACGTACCCAAGAAATTACAGTATTATTTTGATCCTATCTAAAAACAACGACTTACTCTCTAGTATATTTTTTCAGTCTTATTACGCATGATTGCACTTGAGATTTTGGACTTTAGCTCAACAATTGTGAGTTCGTGTGATAACACACCCGAGACATATCCTAGTGATCCTAAACATCATTAGACAAGACCCACTTTACTATTGAAATTTAGTCCTCCTCCTCAACCAACCTTGCCTAAGACCAATGATATAGATTGAAATATTGATATGGCTAGTATTTTAGAAAAGGTTAATGTACTTGTCCCTATCAGTATTGATATTGTATTTTTTTTTAAATACCTACAACACAGTTGCTATTGTGACAACTTGGAGTGTCGCTCCCATAGAAACCTCGTTGGAGATGATACCTCTTAACATCGCTCTTGCCACGTTCAATATGTCTCTCTTGCCACATTCAAGATGTCTCTCTTGCCACGTTCAATACATCTCTCTTGCCACATTCCATACATCGATCTTACCATGTTCAAGACATCTCTCTTTCCATGTTCAAGACGTCGGTCTTGCCACATTCAAGACGTCTCTCTTGCCACGTTCCAGACATTGGTCTTGCCATGTTCAATACATATCTCTTTCCAAGTTCCAGACATTGCTCTTGCCACGTTCCAGATGTCTCTCTTGCCATGTTAAAGACATCTCTCTTTCCATGTTCAAGACGCCAATCTTGCCACCTCCAAGACGTCGGTCTTACCACCTCCAAGACGTCGCAATAAAGAAGAAATCTATGTCGTCAGAAAAGTGAGGTCATGTGAAACGACATTTGAGGGGGCCTGTTGTCTTTCGTTCTCCCAACAATATAAAGTGGCAATTGCATCGAATGCGTCGTCGAAATTTGACCCAAATGTAGTAGTGACAGGGGATGAGTCAGCATCCGTACTACTGATGTTAGCATCAGTACAGATGACGTCAACATTCGTATAGTGTATGTGGCCCACGCAAGAGGTGACACATGTCATGGTGACATCATTGTGGCGATGTCACAACACCAAAGGCTTCCATCTATCATGATGACGTTAGCATCAATACGGATGACGTCAACATCCGTGGACCAAAGAAAAAGCACCACGTGGCAGACCGTATGGTGACAGGGCAGGATGATGTGGCAGGATGACATGGTAGGTGAATGTACAGTTGGTTGGCATGGCCCTATGGTTGGCTGCCACATGGCCCAGTCATGGGTTGCCACGTGGTAGTGGGAAAATGCCCAATGAGGGCCCGAGAAATGAAATTCAAAAATAGAAAAACGGCAGGTCAACCAGATTTGGCGGAGCCCCTCCAGATGTGGTAGCCCAAATTTCCAATCTAAACCACCTCCAAAGTTGTAAAAAACACCATATTCATTTATACATATAAGTTATAACGAACACCCAAAAGGGGAGACCCGCGGGCTCGACCCCGGGACCTCCCCCACTGTATACGCCTTAACTATAACTCTGCCAACCAATAGGCCAAACGAACCCATTGTTTACAAAACCCACAATTATTATTTAAAAGTTGAAATCCACCAATGCACGAGGGAGGCACGCGACGGTACGATTGGGCACAATTTTCGAGGCATTTTTTTGGAATTAATTGCAGGTTGCAGGGCATGGAAACCAAGACAAATTTTCTCTTGGGCCTGAGAGTGCTAGAGTCATATTGAGGCATGGAGACAATCATTTTTGGGTAATTCAATGCCATGAATTCAATGGTCCTGTCTGTTTTCTGATATGAGTAAAGCTTCTGCAGCTTAATTCGATAATGATGTATACTTATGTATTTTTCCAAATTCTTTTGTTGAGTTAATAAAAAGGCCTACGCATTTGAGAGAAGGACCCACAAAGATGTAGTCCATCAGGGAAAAACTCCATTATCAATTTTTTGTGTTCATATTTGATGCTTATGTCTCTTCATTATTGAGATTTTCCTTCTTTAATGGTGCACTTTAATTTATTCTCATTTAATACAATTCTTTATAAGTCACTTCGATGAAAATATCATGAATCAGTTAGGAGCCCATGAATAATGCAACTAATGAACAATGAAATAAAGTGAGGAAAGAGGGAAAACCTCATGGGAAACCCCCCTCCCCCCCTTCAAAATACAATGTATCAAAATAAGAGAAAGACAATTGTCAGGTGTTGGCACAGGGGCAGACCCAGGGCTCAACTCTAACAGTGCACCAACAAGCCCTAACTACTGGCCCTTTCGACAACACTTGTGGAGAAGATGCAGTCTCACCCAAAGTAGCAATAGGGGGTTGTAGGACACATGTGTCTACAACCAAAGGAAATGTAGAGTGGATATGGGGCAACAACACAAAACAACCTAGATATTCCTTACCACATTTAAGCTTACTTTGCAAGTTATATCTTAGATCTAACACAACAATGCAATAATAGTGTAACATAAAGCAAATCATCATCAACCACAAAGAACAACAAAATATCCCTAGGGCTACGTCCACATAAATGCGTTTCTTGATATATTATATGAAAGCATACAATTCTATCTACGCACTTAGCTTGGAGATCTCTCTCTCTTCCTCTTCTTCTTTCCACTCCTTGCACACCCAACTACAAGGTTGATCTTTTAACCCAGCTGGAGATATTACAATACAAGAGTATTCTCACAACACAATACTCTCCTCACACAACAACAATAATCACTCAACATCAGCAACACAATCGACTTCGAACGAACTAATTATTGACCAACCCTCTCGACTCTCCTAGACCTTTATTTATACATTACATGACCAACGTCTAGGTGTCAAAACCCTAGATCCAAAAACCCTAGGTCAACTTGACTCGCATTTTTAGGGCTTTGCCAGCTTGTCTTTCCCTCTTTTTCGCAAGGTGATCCAAAACACTCGTTGATGGCTTTTTCCACTTGCTGAGTTGTCCACGATCCATATTCTTTGCTGATCTGTCTTCCTTGATATTCTCTTCCAACGTATAGATTTCCCTTACTTCGCTCCTTCTTTTCTTCTTCTTTGACCACTTCGACCCATTCTCAGTTAATGTACCCTCCGCGCAGTTCATAGTTCTCTCTTCTTCCTTAATCTTCACTTCCTTCCATAACCAAGGGCCAACAGACCCACAACACTCACATGTGACTCGTCCTGAGTCATTGTAGGGTTGAACCTTCTATTTCACTTCGACTTCATTCTGCGTGGAGCAGCGTGTTCTTTCTACTTGATCCCTCCCTTCCTTGTGTAGACTGTTTTTTCTATGTCAGGTACCTAGTTTCAATTGCACCTGGTACCTAGACCCTTCTTCTTATGATTTTATTGAGATATGCAAGGCGATTGGTTATCATAGTACAATTTAAACCAACTCCCATTCACTAAACCTTCCTTCCATTCTCTAGTCAGGGTCTTCAACTATGCAACTCCACCTTCTATAACATAGACAAACTCATATGGCCCAACCCAATATGTCTTGAACTTCCTTGGATGCTTCATGAACATGTTGTCGTATACAGACACCAAATCTCCTTGTTTGAATGATTTCCTCTTGATATGCCTGTCATGGTAGGCCTTCTCTCATTCCTTCTATACTTGCTGATGAAATCCTGCAATAAATCTATCCTCCTCTAGTTCTACCAACTGCGCGAGCCTCTTTTGAACAACTCCAGTGTCATCCATATTTGTAAATGTTGCAATTCTTAAGCTAGGAACTAAATATTCCATAGGTATCACTGCTTCTAGGCCATAAACTAACTTAAAAGGAGTCTGCATTGTTAGCTTCTTGCAAGTAGTTCAATATGCCCATAGTACTACTGGCACTCTCAAATCCCAATCATCTCTGTTCACACTGCAAATCTTTGTGAGTTCTTTCTCTAATATTTTTTTGAAAGCTTCAACTGTACCATTTGCTTGTGGGTGGTATGGTGTGCTATTCTGATGATGGACTTCAAATTCTTGTTTAAGGATTCAATAGTATTATTAATAAAATGAGTACCTTGATCACTCATAAGGACCTTTGGGCATCCAAATATGGTTATGATATCATCAAATATGAACCGCGCAACTGTAGTTTCATTACAGTCCTTAATTACTCTTGCTTATGCCCATCTAGTCAAATACTTTGTCGCAGCGATGATGTATCGATCTCTTGTGTGCTTTCTTGTTGGGTTGATAGGTCCCACGAAGTCAATGGACCATTTCTCAAATTCTTGTAAAGTTAGTTGAGGTTCTAAAGGCATCTCATATCTTCTGGACGATTTCCTAACTCTTTGGCATACATCGTAGGCTCTGTAGTATTCCTTAGCATCTTTGTGTAAAGTATGCCACCAGAGGCCAACTCAAAGAACCTTTTGTGTTGTTTCTTTCCCTGCATAATGTCCTCCTGCGATGCCTCCATGTGCTTCTTCCAGAATCAATGGTCTTTCTACCTCCATAACGCATCTCCTCAAAATCTCATCTAGTCCCATCTTATATAGCTATCCAACTATAAGTGATAAATATGCAGTGTGAACTACCAACTGTTTCTTCTGAATGATTGTGTACTCGTGGGTGCCATTCCTGTAGATTGGTACTATACTATCTCGGCAAAGTGATCATCAACCTTTCTGATGGACAACAACTGTGCATCTGGTAGTGTATCCTCCAAATTGGAAGGTTCCTCTCCATGTTCTAGCCTAGACAAGTCGTCAGGTCCCTTGTTCATTCTCCCTGGTTTGACCACAATCTCAAAATCATATTCCTGGAATAACAGTGGCCATATGCATATTCTTCAGCCCAACACTGGCTTGTTGACTAAGTATTTTAGTGCAGAGTGATCATTGAACATCTTAAAATTCACTCCCAACAAGTAGTGTTGAAACTTCTACAGTGCGTACACCATGGTTAAACCTTCTCTCTCAATGGTAGTGTAGTTTATCTCAGTTGTAGATAGCTTCCTGCTAGAAAAGGCTATCGGGTGGTCAATATCTCTTGTTCCTGGTTGTGCTAACACTGCTCCTAATGCAATGGACAAAGCATCAACATTGACGTGGAATTCCTTACTCCAATCTAGGAAAACCAGAATAGGCGCAATAACCATTTTATGTTTCAATGTGTCGAAGCTCTGCTGACATTCTTCTGACCATTGAAACTGATGATCTTTCTTTAAAATCTTTTCCATTGGTGTTGTTATCTATGCATAGCCCTTGATAAAATTCCTCTAGTATCTAGTATGTCCCAATGCAGTGTGCATTTGTCTAACTGAAGTAGGGGGAGGTATATCAATAATGATGGAAATCTTAGAAGGATATACCAAAAACCGTTGCTTACATACAACGTGTCCCAACAATACTCCAAAAGGTGATAGGAAGATGCACTTCTTCAGGTTCAGGGAAATCTGGCATTGCCTGCACTTATCCAACATTAGTCTCAAACATTCAATATGATTTTTCAACAGTTAAAGACATGCTAATCATCAAAATATGCTTCCAAAAATTTATGTAAAAACTCCTTGAATGCTTCGACCACCACCTTGAGAAAGATGACTGGTGCATTATTCAATCCAAAAGGCATCGAAGTGTACTAGAAAGAACCCCATTCTGTAAATCTGGTCTTATGGCGATCTTCGTTAGAAATATTGATCTGGTGGTAACCTGAAAATCCATCTATGAAGGAGTAAAATTCATGTCCTCCTACATTATCTAACTCTTCGTTGGTAAAGGGTGTAGGGAATGGATCATGTAAGAATGCATTGTTCGATTTCCTTAAATCGACACAGATTCTAATCTCTCATGTCTTCTTATCCTGGACCACCATAGGGCTAATCCATTCTGATTCTTCAACAGGTTCTATGATTCTTGCTTCCAACATTCTATCTAGTTCAATCCTAACCTTCTCCTTATACTTCGGATTCAGTCTGTAGGGTCTCTTCTTGACTGGACTTGCATCTGGTTTCAAAGGGGTCTTCATTTATCCCATGGGTCCTTTAATGCCCCTCATGTCTGTGAACTTGGTTGGAAACAAATCCTGATATTCATGTAGTAATTCTGTAATCTTATCAATAGTGGCATTATCCCAATAATCTCCAACGTTGGCCAAATTAGGTGCTTGGTCTATGCCAATATTAACTTTCTTTATTTTGATTGGATTCCCAATGAAAGGTAGTTCAATCCCCGGTCCTTCTATGTCTCTATGTCCTTTATTTTCTGTGATGTTCACATTCCTAGGATCATCATCTTTATCAACATTGATATTGTAACATCCCTGTAATTTATGAAGAGGGGCAGTCCACTCATATTCTTCTTGCTCCAAAGGGAGGTTAGGTGCCTCCTAAAAGACTTTATGTCTTACAAATTGTAAATCCTGATCTACTGTGGGGTACTGAATTTCAAATGAAAATGTAGCTATAAAGTTCTGGTTCATACCGTACCAATCTGAAGTGGTGATGCACAGTTCTTCTTGAAGATACCAGTTGATGGGCATATTGTCCAAAGTTTTAATGAATTTATGCACCCACTGTTCTTTAAGAATTCTAGTCCAGGCCTCCTCACAACTCCACACAAGGTCCTTCAAACATCTCTGACCTTTCTATTGAACTTCACACCCTTCGAATTGTTCTAAAAAGCACACTATCATTAAAGTGCGACATTGGACCCACTCCACGATGTTCTTCTTGTGTGATCCCCACCATCTTGCTGGCATTGTTTTCAAGGCTTCATCCAGTGCCGACAACTTGTGTTGTACTGGTACAATTTATTCAAATTCCACCAAGAATTTTTCTAAATTATTTAAACCATCAAATGTGGGAAGATTACTTACTTCTGTGCCAATCCAACGAACTTCCTTGGTCAATCTGGCACACTTTCGTTCATAAAATTCATACATTTTGTTCTACCAATTCTCCATTTCTTCTTCTGAGTCTGATGAGCATGCACTTTCACTTCACCAACTAAAATTCCCATCTGCTGTAGGATTAATGTAATCCTGTTGTCTAGATGTCAATTTGTATATATTCTCTAGTTCATAAGAGCAGTCTTCTTCTCTGATGGGTTTTGTGTATCTGCGACCTTCATCAGTATCAAGGGGTGAAATGACCCTAATTCCATCACCTTCAAATGTCATTCTTATTTTCTTTAAGTCAACAACATGCAAATTGTTGAAATCCCAATCAATTCCTAACAACACAGGATAAGGACAATTATCATCAACTATCTCAATCACCTCGAAGTCTGCAAATGTATTTACCCCATCGATGTCCATAGGGACATGCTCCAGTCTTCCAAATGGGCTTACTACCTGCTGATTATCCATCCTGAGCCTAATAGGGGAGTAAATCAACTTGGGTTTTCCCATCAGTGCTCAGGTCTGCTTCGTCATAACATTGACTTCTGATCCCAAGTCAAGGACCACATAATCTATGTCGTAGTCTCTAATATGAACATTGATGTGTAGTTCCTTGTTTGTTCTCCTCTTCCTAGATACTTGGTTCACAACCCTACTCACTATAGGGTCTATTCTCCCTATCTCATACTGTCTAATCAAGTGTTGTAGTTCTTGTATGGCTCGCTCATCCTTAATTAAATCAATAAATGTATGCAAGAACCCTACATGTTTTCTTACCTCTTTTCCTTTAGGTGATGCAGACTGATCGAATTCCAGAGGCATCCCACATTCTCTTACTTATGGTTGTGACTTTGATGAAGAAGCATGTTCTTCTCCAAATTCTCTTCTTGCCTCTTCAAATGTCTGCTTCTCCTTCCTTGGATCAAACAACTGTGTTTTATCTACAACTCTTTTGACCCTAGATTCCTCTGTAGTATTTCCTGGAGTCACCATGTCTTGTCCTGTAAAAGCGCCTCCTCTCATGATAACATCAACTCTAGGATCCTCTCCGTGAGGTTTGACTGATATTAATTGGACCTGTTGGTTTCCTCCTCATCTCTCCTGAAGTTTTGCTAACAATGATGGACAATCCTCAATAACATGTTCAAATGAGTTATAGTAGCTGCAAGTGGTACAAGGGTTCTGATAGTCCCTTGCCAAATGACCCGGCTGGGCACAAATATAACAAATGACATGACGTCGACCTCAACCCATGCATGCTCCTCATCCTCTTCCTCTGAATTGACCATGAGGGTTGAAGTTTCCTCTTCCTAGGGTATTAAAATGCATATTATTTCCCTCCTACTGTAATTCTCCTTGAATCCTATATGGATCTCTTGACCTTTCGTGCAAGAAGTCATAAGCCCTACAATCCTTCTCATCATGCCCCACATATTTATAAAATGTGCAATAAAGGTCATAGGCCCTACAATCCTTCTCATCATGCCCCACAGATTTACCAGGGCTATGTCTAGTTCTACATACCTCACACCAGGGTAGGGTAACCTGCTTCAAGGGGCTCAGAACTCCAGAGGCCAAGTATTCATTAAATAGGGGACAATGCTCCTTGTCATGGCCCTCTGATTTGCATATGATACACTAGATGTCTTCTCTTTTATCTTTTCCCTTTTCTTTGTTCATATCTTCGACCTACATAGATAAGCTAGTTAGTCAACTCAAAATTTGACTCATACCTGAGATGGATTCTCCCATAGGGGCCGATTCTAGTTTCATGGAAATATCCATTACTTCAGCCTATGAAGCAACCTTATGTTGCATCGGAGTAACTCCGATGTGTGGTAAGAGGGAAACAATGAACCATTCCTTATTCTGCTCGTTTGGGATCTGAAAACTCAATCAACCTGTCAAGGTATTAAACCTCTGATCAAAGTCCCACATAGGTTCAAATACTCTCTGCTTGATTTCTTTTAGCTCTATAATGCACTACAACTCCAACTTGGGTTTCTTGAATTCTACACTCAATGCAATCTTGATATCGTTCAATGGTTTAGGTTGTACAGTTCCTTTAACAAACTTCATGTACCAGCTCAGTGCGCGGTCTCTCAAGGTAGTACTAAACTGAGCTCTTTTAACAGCTTCGTCATTGACTTTCTTAATACTCCATACAACTTCGCATAAGAACCAATGTTGATTAGGATCTTCAGATCCATATCCTCTAAAAATAGGTGGCCTCATTTCATCTGCCATAGATCTTCTTAGGTTTCTTGACTAAGTATGTACTAAACTGCTGGTAACAGTGCTATGAGTGCTCTGATAGCTTTGATTACTTTGGTTACTTAATGCTTCTAAAACAACAGGGAAAGTAGTAGTACTTACTTCAATGGTAGGCGCAGTCCCTGAAGTTACTGATCCTTCTCAACGAGGTTCTTTAGTATTCTCTTCCTTTGTCCTAGCAGATTCTGAATATTCCTCGTTCAATAATTCTTCTTCTTCTCCACTATAGAACCCTTCGTCCTATGCCAGTGGCTCGTGATTCTTCTCAAACAGGTTCACCAGAGGGACCTCTCTGAAATATCTCCTACTGCGCGTATGTCCAACCTTTGTGTCACTGTCCTTGTCTGAGTTTTTGAACATTAGCTTTTCAATCTGACTGATTACTGTATCTTCAAGATGTTCTTCTCATGCAATATCATCTTGATCTTGAACTTCAAAAAATGTAAAAATTTCCCTCTAGGTCCCTTAAAGAAATACCTCTCTTCTTGGCTATATAAATATACTCTATCAATAACAAACTCAATAATGTACCCTCCAATAGTGGTATCAAACCAGTGATCTACTGCCCTTGATACGACGTTATCAACTCTCTTGACCTTTTTGATTAGGGCCGACGTCCAAACCACATGTGGTCTAGATATGACTTCGAGCTGGGTATCTGCTAATCTGGCTAACCACTCATATAACTCTTTATGAATTCTTCCAAATAAAATCTCGTGTATAGTAGTAAATATATACCTTCCCAACCAATCCTGTGTATTAAGGATATGGTTGTTGTTCTGGTCTTCAGCGAAGTCCTTCTCTTGTTCTTCTATCCACTTTTGAATTTTTGTCTTCGATGGAAACCAACTTGAAATTCCATCAAGAAGATCCTGGTCCTGGTAATAGAACCATTTGTTGGCACAAGGGCAGACCCAATGTTCAACTCTAACAGCGCACCAACAAGCCCTAACTATTGGCCCTTTCGGCAACACCTGTGGAGCAGATGCAATCTCACCTGAAGTAGAAATAGGGGGTTGCAGGACACAGGTGTCTACAACCAGAGGAAATGTAGAGTGGATCTGGGGCAACAACACACAACAACCTAGATAGTCCTTACCATGCTTAAGCTTACTTCTCAAGTTATATCTCATATCTAACACAACAATGCAAGAACAGTGTAATAAAAAGCAAAGAACACATCATCAACTATAGAGAACAAAAAGATATACGTGGTTCACCTTCTCCCTAGGGCTACATTTACAGAACTACGTTTCTTGATATAATATATGAAAGCATATAGTTCTATCTACGCACTTAGCTTGCATATATCTCTCTCTTCCTCTTCTTCTCTCCACTCCTTGCACACCCAAGTGCAAGGTTGATCTTTGCACCTAGTTGAAGATCTTACAATACAAGAGTAATATCACAACACAATACTCTCCTCATGCAACAATAATAATCACTCAACATCAACAACACAATCCACTTTGAACGAACCAATTATTGACCAACCCTCTCGACTCTCCTAGACCCTTATTTATACATTACATGAACAAAATCTAGGTTTCAAAACCCTAGATCCCAAAACCCTAGGTGTATAAGACCCTAGGTCAACTTGACCCACATTTTCAGGGATTTGCCAACTTGTATTTCCTTATTTTCTGTGAGGTGCTCCAAAGCACTCGTCGATGGATTTTTTTTCTTGCTGAGTTTTCCACGATCCATCTTCTTTGTTGATCTGTGTTCCTTGATCTTCTCTTCTAACGTATAGATTTCCCTTACTTCGCTCCTTTTTTGCTTCTTTGACCACTTCGACCCATTCTCAGTTAATGTGACCTCTGCGCAGTTCACAGTTTTCTCTTCTTCCTTAATCTTCTCTTCCTTCCATAACCAAGGGCCAACATCAGGCAACTGTGTCCTTCACTCCAAGATGATTGCACAAAGTATGGAATTTTTTCTCAGTGAAGGTCTTGGTGAAGATGTCAGTAGTCTTCTTCGTGGAAGGGTAGTACTGCAAATCAATGACCCCGTCCTGAACCAACTCCCTGATAAAATGCATATGGATCTCGATATGTTTTTTCCACTGTCTTTGTATTGGATCTCGACAGAATTTAAG
Organism: Picea engelmannii; assembly: GCA_009831015.1. Lineage (NCBI taxonomy): Eukaryota > Viridiplantae > Streptophyta > Pinopsida > Pinales > Pinaceae > Picea > Picea engelmannii. Next base: position 43,001 of record ML853487.1, read on the forward strand.
TGTACGATGGTTGTCGCACCATATCATAGTTATATGGTGAAACTGAATACCAAGATCAGTGAAGAAGTTTTGTAGCCACAATGCCTGGATGGTGATGTTGACAACTCCCATGTAATTGGCCTCTGTTGAATATAGAGCAATAGCTGACTTATTTTTTCTCGACCAATATATTGGGCTGGACCTGAAACTCAAAATGTACCCAAAGGTGGACTTGTGATTGGTGCCATCTCCAATGCATTAAGAATCAATGAAGCCGATGAGATCCAACTTGAAACTTCTAACATAGTGGATCCCATAACTGATGGTGCCATGAAGGTATACGAGGATGCGCTTGGCAACCTTTAAGTGTAAATAATGAAACTCTTGCATGTACCTGGACACTAACCCTACTTCATATGATAGATCTTGTCGGGTGTGGATGAGATACAAAAGGATTCCAACAAGTTTTCGATACAAGGTACTGTCCACCACTGGTGTATCCTGGCCATCCTAAATTCTAACCCCAAATAAAAAATGTGTAGGTGGTAAATTGTAGTGTGTCATGTGGAATCTCTCCATGAGATCCCGACCAGACTTTGACTGAGATAGATTGATTCATGAAGCATCCTCGTTGATCTCGAGACCAAGAAAGAAATGGAGTGGACCCATGTTCGTCATCATAAACCTATGATGAAGAATGCCCTTGATAGAGGAAATCGTTAAAACCGAGCTGCTGACGATCAAAAGATCATCCACATACAAGACTAGAATTAGAAGTGAGTTAGTGGTCCTTAGAATGTATACCTTTGGATCAGTTTTGCATCTGAAAAAATTATTAGAGAGTAAGAAGGAGCCCATCTTTGCATACCATTCTCTAGGAGCCTTCTTGAGGACATAGAGCAACTTTTTGAGTCGGCACACTAAAGATGAATTCTATATGAATCCAGGTGGCTGCTCCATATAAATCTCCTATGAGAGATCCCCGTGTAGAAAAAAATTCTTCACATGCATCTGATGTACTTTCCATCCCCTGGATTTGCCAATGGAAAGGGCCAACATGATAGAATCCAACTTTAGTAATCGAGCAAAAGTCCCATCATAGTCGATCCCATGGATCTACTGAAATCCCTTGGCAACTAGTCTTTCCTTGTGTCTACGCACATGTTCGTCCGCTTCCCTTTTGGTGTTGTAGCCTGTTGGAACTTAGAAATGTCCTATTTTCATCCATCTTTCCCTTCACCATTCTCCACATTTCATCGCCCCCTTAACCTTTCACGATATCATTTCCATAAATATACTTGGGTTTCACCTTATTGTTCTCCACTTTATTCATTTTAGTATTAAAAGGGAATTTGTGATTAAATGTTAGAAAATTGACATGTTTTCATATATATCTCAAATATGTGTGAGCTTTGTAATGTGTAGGAATATGTGAAGGATTAATTTAAAGGACTTCTCAAATACTTCCTCCACCATTTCAATAGTTGAGGAGATAATTCAATCCCATTCCAAGGAGAAGATCATGGAGATTTGGTTGGAATATCTTATCTAAGATATATGAGAGATATGTGTGAGGATTTAAAGGGATTATATTTTGTAATAATGGGAAATAGGTTGAGAGAAAAGTGGATCTATAATAATGATATGGTTATCTTATCTTCAAGGCTCTCAAGTATAAAAGAGAGTGCTTTCTCTTCATGAGAATTCAATTAGGAGCAATTAGAATTCAATAAGTTGTAAGTAGAGAATTAGAGTAGTCATTAATGATAGTCATTAGGATTCGAAAGAGAAAGGGATTCTTAGCTTTGATTCATGGTTCTGGTTTTTATGCTTTTATTATTTTGTTATGAAGATTGATTTGGTTATTGTAATAGAAGATTGCTTCATTGGCGTGAGCTCACATATGTTGTTGTGTTATTTAACTTTTCACATGTTGTACTTGCTTTTCCTTCATGTAGTTCTCCATTTCTAGATCAATTTCCTTCACGCAATTTTCCATTCCTAGATTAATTTCATTTACGCAACTAGATTAATTCAATTCCAAGTCGTGTGTTAGATTAATGATTCTATTTCAGTCGTGTGTTAGATTAATGATTCAATTTCAATTGTAGCTTAAACATTAGATTAGATTAGTCCCGCTTCAATCTTGCATATGCTTTGCGTGTGCTTCGTCAGTTTACGAACCTCGGGTTGACAAATTAGAGAAGTTGGGTAAATACTACAATGCAATTAATTCAACATTAGTTTGGCCCAATGTAACGACTGTTGTTCCTTTTGTTCGGATTGTTGTTCCTTTATAGGTGTTGCATCTCTAGAGGATGGGTATTGAAAACGGAAGGTAAGAACCTACATAGGAGACAAGTAAAACGCTTGTGCCAACACCTACCTTTGGTTGATGCATAGAGGTTGTTTTTAGGACATCTTTAGAGCCCAACATTTTGGCGCCATTGCCGAGGAAGCACGATGGATTGAGGTATTGTTTTTTTTTTTCATTTTAATTCATGAAAGTGTGATCTAGACGTGTTGGTAAGGGATCATAGAAGCTCGTGACATGAGACTCCTCATGTTCTCCCTACCAACTAGGTAAAAGTAGTTTCAATTTTTGCAAATTTCAATTTCCGCAAGAGTAGTTTTAATTTTTGCAAGTGTGATCTACATGTGTTGGTTCTAAGGGTCATAGAGCTACTTCAGTGTAGATTCCTCATTGTCCCTACCAACTATCAAGAACGTTTTAATTTCCGCAACTGTGAAGAGTAATTATTTTCCGTTTCAGTAAGAGTGCTTTTAGTCAAGTTTTTTTTTTCATTTAGATTTTAGTTTTGGGTGCTATAAGAATCATTTTTTTTTAACATGATTTAACAATTAATTTAAGCTTGGAACAACTTACACAGATCCTAGAAAAAGTCGGGGTCTCCTCTTCCCTGGAAGAGGAGATCTTGACAGCAGTCAAAAGCTTGTTAACTCCTCCTGAGGTGAACGAAGAATCAACATACGAAGAACCTTGCATGTTTAATAAAGAATCATTAGGCGCGCAAGAGGGCGAAGGGGATAGCGAGGAACTGCAACATGATCTGAGTAAGACAAATTACACCTACGAAAGCCTGATCAAACACTGGTTTCAGGCAAGTACTAGGTTAGATTCATTTAGTTTTTCTTTTTCTTTTTTTTAATTTACAGTTTCAACCGCTAATTTCACACATCCATACATATTCCCGACTATCAATTGCTAAATTGAAAGATAACATTTTTTTGTTACTGTTGCATGCATGGCTACATTGGCTGTTTGATTATATGTAATTAATTTCTCATTTCTAATTAGCGTATTGTAGGTAGGGTTTTATTTTCAAGTTTTTTTGCTAGAATAAGTATGCTCTCCTCTGCGCTTTGTGCGATCGTGAGGATAAAAAAGTAGGGTGACTATGAAGTTTCAGGAATGATAAATTGTTGACAATGAAAAATGCCCAATCCAATTGTTCGTCTTTAATTTCAAATTATATATCTCCATTTGCTAAACAAATTTATTTCTTTAATTGTTTAAATTTCTATTTTAAATCTAGGAATAATACAAAATTAAAAGAAAAATTAAAAAAATGTTGTTGTCCTAAACTAGTTTTCTAATTTCATTTATTTTTATTTTTTTTATTTTTTTAATTTAGAATGCAAATAAAAACAAAATCTTTAAAATAAAATAAAATAAATTAAAAAAAAAATTGCAGAAATTGAACTGAAGATATCTCACAAGATGGGATCTGGGTTATTATGATTTTTGGACAGGAAATGCATTATGCTATGATACAAAAACCCAATAAATTTCAGGACAACTTAATACACGGTTTTCGAGAAAATCAATATATTCGTCTTCAACCATTTCTCTTATATCTCGAGATCCGTGCATCAGATGGCTTTGATTTTTGGCGTACAGATGTATTGGGACCATAGAAACCTTCCCACAAAAATTCAGCCAAACCAAGTACATGATTTTTGAGAATATCAACATCATCACTTCCATCCATTTCTCTTATAGCTCAAGATCCATGCATGAGATGACTCTGATTTTTGGCGTGCAGATGTATTGGAACCATAGGAACCTTCCCACAAAAATTCAGCCGAACCCAGTACACGGTTTTTGAGAAAATCAACATCATCACTTCCAAGCATTTCTCTTATATCTTGGGATTCTTGCATTGGATGGCTCTGATTTCTGGCATGCAAAAGTATTGGGACCATAGGAGCCTGCCCACAAAATTCCAGCCGAATCCAATTTACAGTTTGTGAGAAAATCATGTCTGAAGTTTGTTGTAGTAGCTTGCAACAACAACAATAATAATAATAATAATAAAAATCGAATGCAATATCACAGTAATAAGAACTGGACGTAATAGAATTGATTTTATGGACAGAGGTTATGGGGTCAAACCCCATCAACGCCACTCTTTATGCCATATTTCCAGCGATTTAATGATCTGTTATGCGTTTTGTTGGAGTCTCCCATGGTTTTAGCATCCGCAACCGCGTGCATGCTCCTTCAAAGACCTGCGATCAGAAAAATATGGATTAATTCGGGTACCTCCGTGCATGAATGATACGTTGAATTGTCAAATCAGGGAAATAGATCCATATCACAAACTTCTCATATCGAGCTGGAGCATTCATTGTGGCTTGCTGGCGCAGGTATATGAAGTTAACATGCATTGTTTGTTTTGTTTTATCATTTTTGTTTTATTTGTTTTTTATTATTATCGGTTTGTTTTATTATAAAACAATTATAATCACAAAAAAATAATTTT